>JADBJO010004849.1:22500-29246 GCA_016801955.1 Conus betulinus
AACACAGCACACAACACAACAAGCATCTTCCTTACACTATGTCTCATTGCACTACAACACCACACGGCACAACACAACAATCATATACCTTATACTATGTCTCCATACACTACAAACACCACACAGCACAACACAACTATCATCTTCCTTACACTATGTCTTCACACACTACAACACCATACAGCACAACACAACAACCATCTTCCTTACACTATGTCTTCATACACTACAACACCACACAGCACAACACAACTATCATCTTCCTTACACTATGTCTTCACACACTACAACACCATACAGCACAACACAACAATCATCTTCCTTACACTATGTCCCCATACACTACAACACCACACAGCACAACACAACAATCACTTCCTTACAATACGCCTTCATACAACACAACATAACGATCATCTTCATTACAATATGCCTTCATACAACACAACACAACACAACATAGCAATCATCGTCCTTACAATATGCTTTCGTACAACACAACACAACACAACACAACACAACACAACACAACACAACACAACACACCACAACACAACAACACAACACAACATAACGATCGTCGTCCTTACAATATGCTTTCGTATAACACAACACAACACAACACAACGATCGTTGTCCTTACAATATGTTTTTCACACAACACAACACAATATAACAATCATCTTCCTTACAATATGTCTTCATACAAACACAACACAACACACAACACAACACAAACAATCATCTCCCTTACAATAGGTTTTCGCACAACACAACATGACAATCATCTTCCTTACAATATGTTTTCACACAAACAAAACACAGCAAAACAATCATCTTCCTTACACTATGTCTTCATACAACACAACACTAATCAACACAACAATCATCTACCTTACAATATGTTTTTACACAACACAATACTGCATAACACAACGCAACAATCATCTACCTTGCACTATGCCTTCATCCAACATAACACAACACAACATAATACAACATAACAATCATCTTCCTTACAATATGTCTTCATCCAACACAACATTGCATAATACAACACAACAATCATCTTCCTTACACTATGTCTTCATCCAACACAACACTGCATAATACAACATAACAACCATCTTCCTTACAATACGTCTTCGTACAACACAGCACAACATAACAATCATCTTCCCTTACAATGTGTTTTCACACAACACAACAGTCATCTTCCTTACAATATGTTTTCATACAACACAACACAACACAGCATAACAATCATCTTCCTTACAATGCGTTTTCACACAACACAACACAACACAACAACCATCTTCCTCACAATCTGTCTTCATACACTACTACAACACAATACAACATAACAATCATCTTCCTCACAATATGTTTTCACACAACACAACACACAACGCAGCACAACACAGCAACTATCTTCCTTATCCTGGAGAAGCACTCAGCACATACCAAACGCATTGTACTGCCTGAGTGGGGGACTGTCTTTACGCTGAAATCAAGCAAAACAGCAGATTCACACTTTATGTCAACCATTTCCTTTTGCTTAAATCAAACGAAAAAAAAATATCAAATTTACACAGCGTCGTCTATATCGTTATGGCTTTTTAAAAGTGTATTTTTCCCCCTAAAAAAAACAAAACAACTGAATTTATTCTGTGTCATAACCTATATATATTTATTTTTCACTTTAATAAACAAATATGAAATTTACAGTGCCAATATTGGTATCATTTGAGCGAAAAATTAAACACGAACAAACAAACGAACACAAACTGTGTCGTTATTAACTAGCTTCTTTTGGCGGGGGGAGAGGGGGGGAGAGAGGTAGGGGGATGGGCGGTGGGAGAGGTAGGGGGATGGGCGGTGGGAGAGGGGGCTAAAGCAGAAAATTCAGCAATTCATTCTTTTACACAATCATAGCCTTTCTTCCTGGGAAAAAAAAAACAAAAAAAACTCACTGATTTACCACCGTGTTGTCTGTTAGTATCTTGTACGGTCTTTTCAAACAGAACCGGGTACTACATCAAAAACCATTATCTTTTCTTTGGAATGTAAGCAGACTCCATAAACCTACTACCAAGTCTTCAGTCACTGTCTTTTTTTCGCCGAAACTCTCTCAAACGATGACTTCTGTCGTCTTTTCTGTGGACTCACCCCAAAGGAAGGCTCGTATCGACTGTTGCTGGGAACATATCTGTCGGCCGTCGGAGCGCCGGGTCCTGCAAAGACACGAACAGTCAGTCTGCTTCATCTGCACCTACTGCACCCTACACTGGCAAGTTTCCACGCTGACTGTTGACACTGTCAGCACTACTGTGGTAAGTACTCATGAGTCTTGACACTGTCAGCACTACTTAGGTAAGCACATGGGGTGTTGACACTGCCAGCATTACTGTGGTAAGTACTCATGAGTGTTGACACTGTCAGCACTACTGTGGTAAGTACTCTGAGTGTTGACACTGTCAACACTACTGTGGTAAGTACTCTGAGCGTTGACACTGTCAGCACTACTGTGGTGAGTACATGAAGTGTTGACACTGTCAGCACTATTGTGGTAAGTACTCTTGAGTGTTGACACTGTCAGCACTACTGTGGTACGTACTCTGAGCGTTGACACTGTCAGCACTACTGTGGTAAGCACATGAAGTGTTGACACTGTCAGCACTATTGTGGTAAGTACTCTGAGTGTTGACACTGTCAGCACTACTGTGGTAAGTACTCTGAGCGTTGACACTGTCAGCACTACTGTGGTAAGTACTCTACCTGTTGACACTGTCAGCATTGCTGTGGTAAGTACTCTGAATGTTGGCATTGTCAGCACTTTTGTGGTAAGTGCACGGAGTGTTGACACTATCAGAACTCCTGTGGTAAGTACTCTCTCTCTCTCTCTCTCTCTCTCTCTCTCTCTCTCTCTCTCTCTCTCTCTCTCTCTCTCTCTCTCACCATCACTCTATTCCCCCTGTCTCTCCCTCTCTCTCTCCCTCTCTCTCCTTCTTTCTCTCTCTCTCGCTCTCCTCGCTCTCTCTCTCTCTCTCTCTCTCTCAGTCTCCCTCTCTCTCCTTCTCCCTCTCTCTCTCCCTCCGTCTCTGTCTCTCTCCTTCTCTCTCCCTCTCCCTCCCTCCCCCTCTCTCTTTGTCTCTCTCTCTCTCTCCTCTCTCTCTTTCTCTCACCTACCTTTCAAAGATTCTTGTCCTCTAGGACTCTTCAACTGTGACAATAAGACACACCAGCTTAAACAACATAGATAACAACAGCATTGGCAACAATACGCAGCAGCAGAAACAACAACAACAGCAGAGGAGAGAGAGACAGAGCCAGAGAGAGAGAGAGAGAGAGAGACACACACACACACACACACACACACGCACGCACGCACGCACGCACGCACGCACGCACGCACGCACGCACGCACGCACGCACGCACACACACACACACACACACACACACACGCACGCACGCACGCACGCACGCACGCACTCACGCACGCACACGCGCGCACACACACACACACAACACACACACACACACACACAGAGAGAGAGAGAGAGAGGGAGAGAGAGAGAGAGAGAGAGGAGAGAGAGAGAGAGAGAGAGAGAGAGAGGAGAGGAGGAGAGAGAGAGAGAGAGAGAGAGAGAGAGAGGAGAGACACAAACTGAAACAGTGACAAAGACATAATGAGAGAGAGAGAGAGAGAGAGAGAGCGAATAGTGGAGGGGTGAGATTGACAGACATTGAACAGACAGAGACAGAGACAGAGGTACAGAAACAGAGACAGAGACATATACAGAACAGGTGCTGGGTTAGCTGGTCCGCATTTAATGACTAAAACATCGTATTGCCTTGGGGGGAAAATCCATTTTACGAAATGCGCTGCGTGACATTTTGATGACTTGGTGTCCATAAATGGACTTTTCCTCAATCCAAGTCGGTTTCAACTGCTGGAAGAAAACCCAACCCTCTGCACCTTAACCATTGATGCTCGAAGTACGTTCAGCCCTCTGTACCTTAACCATTGATGCTGAAGGAAAACCCAACCCTCTGTACCTTAACCATTGATTCTGGAAGAAAAACCCAACCGTCTGTACCTTAACCATTGATGCTGGAAGTAAATTCAACCCTGTGTACCTTAACTATTGATGCTGAAGTAATACCGACCCTCTGTACCTTAACCATCGATGCTGGAAGTAAGTTCAACCCTCTGTGCCTTAAGTATTGATGTTGAAGTAATCCCGACCCTCTGTACCTTAACCATTGATGCTGAAGGAAAACCCAACCCTCTGTACCTTAACCATTGATGCTGGAAGAAAAACCCCAACCCTCTGTACCTAAACCATTGATGCTGGAAGTAGTGCAACCCCTGTACCTTAACCATTGATGCTGGAAGTAAGTGCAATCCTCTGTACCTTAACCATTGATGCTGGGAAGTAATTCCAACCCTCTGTGCCTTAACCATTCAATACTTTTCGTGACTGTCAGAGGTACAAGAATCTTTTTTTTTTCCTGTTGAAAGAAAATCCTAAATTAGGCGCGGAACATTAAGTAGAAAGAAACTCGTGGAGAGCGTGGCAGCAGAGTCCTCAGAAGAGAAGCCCCCTTCAAGCAAGTGTTTCGGCCCTTATCTCCTGACACTGTAGGAGGGTTGGGCCACACCCGGTTCATGACTCCGAATGTCCCTCTCCTGCCCCTTTTTTTCCCATCTTGGAACGAGCCATGGCTGGGATTCGAACCCGTGACCTTCTGGACATGCTCATTTTCCACATAATGACTCGCACACTAACCACTGAGCCACTGAGGCACCTGATATTTATAGGGAAATTTAAACCTTTTGAAGTTCACTTTTGTTCTTCCTTGACAGATCCAGCTTGAACACCTCTCTGCCGCTTCTGCCATTGCTTTCAGGGCTCTGTTTTTTTCCTATCTGCAACTGAGAGCTGTTTCATGAGGCTGTATGCAGACCGTTCCTACAAACTCCCTAGCTCCAATTCTGCAGTGAGGACTTTGACCTGATAGCCTTCTCTCCTCAGGCTGTTTGCCAGATCAGCATACTTTTCAGTCTTGTAGATTTGAGCTGCCTCCATTTCTGTTCTCATATGGCACCGTGAGCTCGATCATGATCAGCTGCTTAGTTGACTGGGAGGTCTGCAGTGCACTCCTAGTCATCTGCCCCGTCTAGCAGACTCTGCCTGCATGTTCCGAGTGGTACTGTTGTTCTTGGCCATGATTTGCTACCTCCTGCTGTGAAGAATGTTGCGGGTACTTTTGGAGTCCTGATTTCCCTTTTGTGGGTGTTGGTACTAGCCCAGACTAAATGTGGCGCGGAACAGTAAAACAGTAATCGTGAAACAAGTAGGGTAATATTTCCACCCATGATAAAATAATTACAGGCCCATAGTTCCAAACGAATGTTGCTTACGACACCAAATCGCCCAGCAGATATGATGACACAGAGCACAGAAAACAAGGAGACATCCCCCAAAAAAGGATGTTTCCAGCTGCCTACATCCCCTAGACCTAACACACATGAAACAGCAACAACCACTGGAGAAATGAACAAATACAAAATCAACTTTATTCAAGTCTGGCACAGCCTCTTCGATCTTGAATATAGTCAGACATACACATGAACGAGCAGTAACAAACACGGTAGTTGTCAGTGTGTGGACTGGTCTGAAAGGAAAATCTGAAATGAGGTGGGGAACAGCAAGCAGCACATAACTCTGCAAAAAAATTCCTTTCATCGTGGAAGCCTTCAACCGAAAAGGAAAGTCAGAGCACACAGCGGGGAGCACAACGACACGAGTCAACCTGTCTGGAACCGTGTGTCCCGGCAGCTGGTCCAATAGTGGGTCCGTGAGAAACACAGTTTACCAGAACATGCAGGCAGCGAACTTATTTCAGGGGATAACTCTGCAACATTCTGGATGCTGTCTAGATTCTCACACAACTGTTGTTTATCACTGCTACACACTGACATTCACTCGCTCAATGGAGCTTACATTATTACTTGTACGCTTTGAAAACAAAGTTTGGTTAACAAAAAAGATACAGCATTCTTTCTTTTCACCAAAGGCTATCACAAATGATCTTCCCATGCCAGTTATTTTCGGGCAGATCTTTTCATACATTTTGCGCTGATAATGTGACATTGCAGTTTCATCAAATCAAAGTCCCATCAGGTATGCTCTGCGAAACATGAAACGGCATTCAGTCCTGTGTCTAATCCATTGGATTGGTCTCCCTTAAGTTGCGGTGTGCAATTTGTTTGTTGTTTTTTTCTGTTGCTGTAAATATCATTGCTCATAGACGTATCAGAAAATTACTGCTGGCTGTTCATACAGTTGCGTCAGTATTGACTAACGTGAATGAATGTTTAACCCTGAAAATTACACACACACACCACAACACACACACACACACACACACCACACACCACCACACACACACACATCCCTCTCTCTTCTCTCTCTCTCTCTCTCTCTCTCTCTCTCTCTCTCTCTCTCTCTCTCTGGTCTGTTCTGTCCACACACCCACACCCACACCACAAAATGTATATGCATACACAAACACACCACAACACACACACACACACACACACACACAAATAATATAATACTATTATATATATTATATAGATATATATATATATCTATATATATAATAATATATATATTATATATATATATATCATCGAGCAAGCGTTGTTTATAATATATATATATATGTTATATTA
>JADBJO010004849.1:34291-36791 GCA_016801955.1 Conus betulinus
TCCACTCAGTTTCTCTCCAGACGTTACACGCCAGAAAAAAACCTTATCAGCAACTCCTATGCAGGCTAAGTACACTCCCATCAGACAGTCAGAAATACAAAGGTGAAGTATAAAGACAGCAAAGCCCACTTTGATCCCTTCTGACAAAAAACACAAACGATAAATCAAACTACATAAGTTTCCACAGACAGCAAGCACAGCAGATGCTCCAAGGGCCAGACGGTAAATGTTTGATTTTAACAAATTGTCGCAAGAGGAAAGTTCGTCAGAGGGGGATGAACATTTCACCAGTGAATGTGTCTGGTAACACAGCTGAACAACACAGTTTGGGTGTTGTCTGCAAACACGTGGGTCAAACTTTCATATCTTTCATGAAGTCTGGAGTGAAGTCAAGAACAGGACACCCCTGCAGGTCTAAAACACGCAGATTGGGAAACAAGTGCTTGCCCTGAAGAGACCTTATTTCATTTTGAGATAAATCCAAAGCTTCTAAGTTTGGTAGCATCAACGACAAGTCATCTAGCCTAAGAGAATGCAGTTTTACTCTGGAAAAATTAAAAACTCTCAAAGAATGCAACTGATGCCTTCTTCGCAGATCAAACATACTTCGGGGAGATAGGATTACCTGCCAGATTCAGTCTTTGAAGATAAGGCGTTCTCACAAAAAATCTGAAACTGACATGGATGATCAGATTGCCACTTAAATCCAAGCTGTGAAGATTGGGCAGTTCAAAACGCGGACACATGTTCCAACGGCAGCCCCCAGCACCCAGATGGACCAACATGACATGGTCTGCAACATCAGCCTGCTGTAGCCCGCTCTCCTTAGCGTCCAGGTAGCGCAGAAGTGGGAAAGAGCTGGTGTGGAAAGTGTGTCTACAGATGAAGGTCTGACCATAACACGTACATGACTCAGGACACGTCATGTCACACATCAGTTCATCATCATGCTGTGGACATTGTGGCAGACTGTCACATAGATGATGCACGTGCACACATGTTGTGCGGTCACTACCACGGCATCGGTAGAATCCTGGACACGTGTAAGAACTACACATTTCTTCGTCCTCATGATTTGGACAGTCATTGACGTCATTACACCTGACGTAAACAGGTAGACAGTAATCACCACCATGACACTGAAAGTGGGTTTCTGGACAATGAGGCATGTTTCCAGGTAGAGGAATCGTAGTGAATGCTCCAGGTTTGTCAAAATTCACCAGAACTGGTGGTTTACTGGTAGTGAATGTACTCGTTATCCTACTATGCCAGTCACATCCTGTTTCATCCATGGCTGTTTTGCAGTCTTCATAACCATCACACAGGTGATGCAAATCCACACACTGAGAGGATGTATTACCACACACACACACACACACACACACACACACAACACACACACACACACACACACACACACACACACACACACACACACACAAGACACACACAAACACAAACACACACACACACACACACACACACACACACACACACACACACACACACACACCACACGCGCACAACACACACACACACACACACCCACACCACATTCAAACAGAGAGAGAGAGAGAGAGAGAGAGAGAGAGAGAGAGAGAGAGAGAGAGAGATGAGAGATTCATTGTACGTGAAGTAAAACACAGTAAAAACAACCTAGAATTCCGTGAAGTCGCATGTCTATAAAAGCGCCTTTCCGGATACTGGGTACTTCACATCTGTATATCTAGATCATGTCAAAACAAACATCAACACAAAACACAATCCAAAGTATTACTTACTTAGTATACAATACCTAGTACACAAATGAATGCGTTATGTGAAGAGATGGGGACAGAAGTGGTTGGTTCACACTTACTTCAGACACAACACCAGAGAAGTGAATGTGTATGTTGAAATGAAGTGGGAGAAAGTAAACAACGGTTTATAGTGGCAACCAAGATCCGACCAAAGGAATCTGACCTTAAGGAAAGACTGATCATGCACTTTGCCTCCTCAGTAAGTTTGTTAGTTTCACACTGCTATCACTAATAAAATAGAGGAGAGGGCATTGGGGCCTGGGGCAGGGGCTGGATCAGTAGGGGTGGGACGAAGAGTAGAGAGAGGTTGGTCACTTTTGGGGTAGAGACAGTTGAATAGAGGCAGGTGGCCACTGCACACATTGGTATACAGAAATAAGACATGATCAAAATAAAGTTAAAAGCGAGAGAGACAGAGACAGAGGGGAGACCAACAGACAGGCAGACAGACAGACAGAAAAAACAGACAGATAGATTGAGAGACAGACAGACAGGCAGACAGGCAGTCAGACAAAGAGACAGACAGACACAGATGAGAGTATTTCTGTGCAATTGACTGCATAAAATTATGAATTATTGGACAATGGAAAACAACACCCACCTACCCCCATCCTGCCCACTCTAGTACTGAATAAAGATTCAATCATTCAATGATTTGTCTGTCCTGTATTGTGGAAATACAAATAAGTCGGCAATTGCAT
>JADBJO010004849.1:41791-44291 GCA_016801955.1 Conus betulinus
TGTTTGAGCAGCCGAAATCTGGGACCGTAAGTGTGGACAAATGAGTTCTTGAGCAGCATCTGAGGAAAACATACTCTGACTTTTAGAGCAAAGGACACTCGACATTCAAGGTCTGGTGTGTGGCCAACCACCCTGAGGAACAGTTCAATGATAGCCACCAACGTTGGCGGAAATCAAGAAGATGGTCGACAAAGCCAGAGCCAAATCATCACCAGGGCCAAACGGAATGCCTTACCAGCTGTATAAGAAATGTCCCAGGGTGCTGGAGTGGCTCCACAGGCTGCTGAGATCAGCTTGGAGAAATCAGAAGATCAGCGGCCAGTGGATGACGGCAGATGGTGTATACAACCCCAAAGAGCAAAACTCAAGTGACATCAGTCAGTTCAGGCCAAAATCGATAGTGAGCGTCGAAGGGAAACATCTTCTTCTCTGTCATGGCAGCAAGGCTGACCAAATACCTCATGGAAAACAAGTACTTGGATATGTCAGTCCAGGCGTGGCTGGCTGTGTAGAACACGCCACAATGATCTGGGATGCAATCCAAAGAGCAAAAACAGAAAAGAGAGACCTGGACGTAGTGTGGTTTGAACTGGCAAATGTATATAAATCTGTACCCCATGAGATGGTACAGTTGGCTCTTGAGATGTACCATGTGCCAAAGAACATCCGCGACGTGCTCATGAAGTACTTCAAGGGCTTTCCAACGCGGTTCTCTACCAAGAAGTATACAACAGATTGGATCAACTTGAAAGTGGGCCTTGCAATGGGCTGTGCAATTTCGCCAATATTGTTCGTGTTGGAAGTCCTCTTGAAAGCAGCAACAAGCAACGCAAGGCAAACAGACCTTGGCGATGGATACAAGATACCCCCTCAGTGATTTCATCCAGCGAAGACGAGACACGTTATGTGCTGGAGAGGCTAGTCGACATAGTTGCCTCATCCAGAATGAAATTCAAGCCAAAGAAATCACGGAGTCTGTCAATGAGGAAAGGAAATGTGGCCAAATCTGTGGTCTTCAGTGTTGCCAACCAGGCCATTCTAACAGTCACAGAGAGCCAGTCAAGAGCATTGGAAGGTGGTATGATGATACCCTGAAAGACACTCAAAGAGCAAAAGAAACCAAACAGATGTCGGAAGAAGGCTTGGAGACCATTGACCAGTGTGGGCTCCCTGGCAAATACAAGGTCTGGTGTCTGCAGTTCATGCTGATACCAAAGCTCCTATGGTCTATGATGATATAAGAAACATGCACCAGCATAGTGGAAGCAATGGAAGCCAAAATCAACAAGTCTCACTGACATAGCGCTGTACTATCACCAAGCAAAGCTGAAAACTACCGCTGAAATCCATCATGGAGGAATACAAAGCAGGGAAGATCAGATTTCAAAGCATGCTGGAAGACAGAAGACAAGGTGGTAGAAGCTATCAAGCCCCAGCTGAAGACAGGCAGAAAGAGGAAAGTTCAAGGCACTGGATTCTGCAAAAGAAAGTCTTAAGATCAGAGAAATATCAGGACGCTCACAGACCAACAGACAAGGACTGGGGTTGACCAAAACTGAATGGTGGTCAAAGGCCAAAGGAAAAGGCAAAAGAGACATGATGATTCAGGAGATGAGAAAAGAAGAAGACCAAAAAGGACTCCAAAAAGCAGTCCAGCAGAGCCAGCAAGGGCAATGGACGATGGGAGAATGCACTCCAAAGGAGTCTCACTTGGAATGACATTTGGCACATGACCCCTCTCAGGATCAGCTTCATTCTCAGATCTGCATATGACCTTCTGCCCTCAAATGCAAACCTGGTGAAGTGGGGGAAAACAGATTATCCTGCATGCCCCCTCTGCCATGAAAAACAAACAGTGGAGCGTGTCCTAAGCTCATATAATGTAGCCCTGGCTCAAGGAACGTACACATGGAGGCACAACTATGTGCTCAAAGGGATTGTACCAGCAGTCTGTGTGCTAGTACCAACACCACAAAAGGGAAAATCAGGACTCCAAAAGCACCCGCAACATTCTTCACGGCATGAAGCAGCAAATCATGGCCAAGAACAATAGTGCCACTCGGAACATGCAAACATAGTCTGCTGGACGGGGGCAGATGTCTGGGAGTGCACTGCAGACCTCCCAGAATGGAATAGTCACCCAGAGATCATCAGCAAGAGTGGCATGAGACCAGACACAACAGTCCACTCGCAGTCAACCAAGCATCTGATCATGATCGAGCTCACGGTGCCATATGTCAGGAGGTAAGGGCCGAAACACTTGCTTGAAGGGGCTTCTCTTCTGAGGACTCTCTGCTGCCACGCTCTCCACGAGTTTCTACCATGGAATAAAATGGGCTGTAAATGTAAATAAGAAAAATACATAAAGTTTATTTCACAAAAAGTTAACACCGAACTTTTCAAATGGTTTGTGTTGGACGATAACCCCCTTTGTATAATTATACCCTTACATATTAGGAGTAGAATTGACATAAATAGCAACTTGAGGATTCGGTTCAAA
>JADBJO010004849.1:46791-66791 GCA_016801955.1 Conus betulinus
CAGAGTTTGGCAACACTAAGTGGAAATTGCACATGCACTCCCTTGGCATAAGGGTTGTTTAACAATTGTCAACAAAGCATTGTCCTTGTCATGTCATTGTCATCTCTCTCTCAAAACGACAAATCTCCACTGAAATGGGTTTGAATGACATGGCAGGGAACGGTCATTAATGACCACTGCACTGCACCTTATGTAGAGGCAATAGTGAATGAGCTGTTAAAACAAGGATTTGCTCATGAACGGATGATGCATGATCGTCATTCACTGATGAATGGATACTTTGTATCGATTAGTGATTATCAAGATAGCAACAGAGGAAAGGACGGACCTATAAACAGCGAAAGGAAAGATGATCACACGGTACCAGAATGTTTTGTCCATGAATAAATTACAGTGGTGTCAGAAATGGGGATGCTGAGGGGCACCGCCCCCTCTTCCCTTCCACACCGCCCACCAGATCAGGAATAGCTCCTCCTCCCTCTCATGTTTGAAGCTCCCAAAATATGGAAAGCATGTCATGGTACATCGACTGCCACCCTCCTTCTCTTGTTCCCTCCGCCTCTTCCGCCTCTCCGCCATGTTTACAAGAATTTGGAACACCACCTCCCAAGCCTCTCCTTCCCTCACCCACCCCACAATCCCTTCCCCAGTTTAATGAAATTTCGGAAAACTGCACAGATACTTTTCTCAAAATGAAACTCCGGCACCTCTCTCTCCTGTTTGCGGATTATCTTCTGCCAACACTTGATAAAGCTTTAGAGTGCAAACCGCTTGACAGCGTAAAAATATGAGAAATGACGCAAGCAAAATCACGTTCACAATCATAAGGATGTGGAACAGGTAGCATTCAAATGTTGATTTTATAATCAACAATGTTCTGGATCATGTTTTGAAGTTTACAGCAAAAACAGGTTACAATTCTTAAAGCAGCAGTTGCATCACTAGAGACTTCAGATGCTTCTAATCCGCGTCCTGGTTTGTCTCAGAAGCTGTTAGTATGCTGTCTTGGTGACCCAATAATGAATAATCCAGAAACCCAGATACAACCTAATTCCAGCTCAACCGCGCACTTTACCTTCGATGTAGACAGACAATGACAGAGAGAAGACCAGTGACATGCGGTCTTCACTCCACGCCTCTGCTTAGTCTTTGCGACATTTTTAAAGATGAAAAAGAAATCACTGATGCAAATCGAGAAGCACACTAAAACTAAGACTGAGACAGCTAACACAAAAAGCTAAAAACAAGTAAGATTACGCAGGTTGTCTGACCATTAATTTCATGACGAGTCAGGACAAGATAGTATGCAAGGGGATGGACCAAACACTGACAAGTTTAAATCTTCTGATTCGAGTGTGTCATTGAAAAAAAAAAAAACATAATTCGTTCAAATTTATCATAGCTTAACTGTCTTCTCAAACATTTCCATTATACAAGCACCATGCATGGAAACGCACAGACAAACTCAGTTATACTCGAATCTGTAAATTCATTAAAGCACTCAAAGTGAAAAAAAAATAAACCATGAACACAATTATGCCCCCCCCCCCATCCCCCCCCCCCCCACACATATATACATATATATATATATATATATATATATATATATATATATATATATATATATATTGAATGATATTGTTTCTCCTCAGTGACCGCGGAAAGTGGTAATTTGACTCCTCTGCCTTTTCGGTTTTAAGAAGAATGCTATACCAGAAAAAGGCTGGTGTGCAATACCATAGTATGTTTGTTGAGTTTTCAAAAAAAACTAACTAAAGGTGCCACCTAAGAAGCAAAAGAAAATCATGAAAGAGCAAAACAAGCTACATTTTCTTGTGAAAAGTAGAAAATATAAAAAGATAACCTCTTAAGACACAAGTGCTGAGGGCCAGTTTCTTGGAATGATCCGCAAGGGACTAAATTACAATGAACACAATAATTCCAAGGATAAGTACCGAGCACCATTCCAGCAACTTACAGAGCAGCTAGGTGTTGCAATGACTGCAAGAAATATTGAATGAATATAAACAAAGCTTGCTCTTATGTCTCAGATTGTAGAAATAGGGGGTAGTAAGCCTTCATATCTGTAGTGGTAGATGATTCTGCCTAACTGACAGTATGTGCTTAAGTGGGTGAATGGGGAATAAATAATGCTTCTCAAAATGAACCTTCAGCAAGCTTATAGTCTCCAAAGAGGGAGACCATCTCCAATGGGGAGAAAGCTCACTAACATATAACTCCTGGTCAGATACCGGTATTTCGAAACCTGATTGTTTCTCCTCAGTGACGCGGAAAGTGGTAATTTGACTCCTCTGCCTTTTCGGTTTTAAGAAGAATGCTATACCAGAAAAAGGCTGGTGTGCAATACCGCTACATTTTCTTGTGAAAAGTATAAAAAGATAACCTCTAAAACACAAGTGCTGAGGGCCAGTTCTTGGAATGAATCCGCAAGGGACTAAATTACAATGAAACAATAAATTCCAAGGATAAGTACCGAGCACCATTCCAGCAACTTACAGAGCAGCTAGGTGTTGCAATGACTGCAAGAAATATTGAATGATAAACAAAGCTTGCTCTTATGTCTCAGATTGTAGAAATAGGGGGTAGTAAGCTTTCATATCTGTAGTGGTAGATGATTCTGCCTAACTGACAGTATGTGCTTAAGTGGGTGAATGGGGAATAAATATATGCTTCTCAAAATGAACCTTCAGCAAGCTTATAGTCTCCAAAGAGGGAGACCATCTCCAATGGGGAGAAAGCTCACTAACATATAACTCCTGGTCAGATACCGGTATTTCGAAACCTGATTGTTTCTCCTCAGTGACCGCGGAAAGTGGTAATTTGACTCCTCTGCCTTTTCGGTTTTTAAGAAGAATGCTATACCAGAAAAAGGCTGGTGTGCAATACCATAGTATGTTTGTTGAGTTTTCAACAAAAACTAACTATATATATATGTGTGTGTGTGTGTGTGTGTGTGTGTGTGTGTGTGTGTGTGTGTGTGTTCGACATCATAGTGTTATGGCCATGAATGCACGAATAGTACATTCTCATGGCTTACATTGTTACGTGAAGCTAGCGCATAAGAATACAGCAATTTTAAACCACAAAATACTGCAACATGGATCCTTCTTACCCTCAGATAAAGCCAAAAAGACGACTTCAAGGCCAGGTTTCTCAGACTCGGAGACAGCAGAGAACAAGAAGGAGACTTGGCCTGTTTCCAGTCGGTTGGGTGATGTGTAATGCAAGTGGAGTGTCAGTCCGTTTATGATACTATAAATTGGGTAGATCAGTGCAAGTTTGCAAGGGTGGCTGGTTGAATAGGAACACGGTGTTTTTGACCTTGCCACAAAGTATAGCGATGAAATGGAAAAATGCGTTGCATTTCGTTATTTGTAGTTTGACAATTTTGTCCTTGGGAACTTGAAGCGAAACTGCACATGTACGCATCTGATCCTTCCGCAGCTTGGTGGCTTTGAAGTAGACGTGACCATTAGTACCGACAATGGGAATTCTTTTCAAATGTGGATCGACAAAACAGGAACTGATGTTGTAGGCTGGCACAGCTGCTGTGTGTGTCGCTTGTATGTCGCTCTTTTCTGTTTGGTTTCCGTGAGGAAATGGTAGAGCCACGTTGTCAGTATGTCCAGCAAGAACACTTGTCTCACTGTTGCCTTTAGTTGTCTGTAGTGTTAAAGCAGCTTCACAGACCCAAAGGACCAGGAACCGTTCCATGGCAGTTACAGACATGGCCGCTCTATGTCTGTCAGGCTGAACTCGCTTACTCACTTACCTCTGCATGTCCATTACCATTCATCATTGTAAACTGATCGCCAGTTCTGTTGTTAACTGATCACTAAGTCGTGTAAATATGACCCACAGCTCTGCTTGTTAATCGCCACGTCGTCATCAACTGGCCACCTAGTTTTACTAAATGGTCATCAAGTCTTCATAAACTGATCACCTAGCGCCGCTAACCGATCATAAATTCTTCACCATAAGCTATCAACTTAGCTTACTGATTAACCATCTTTCGTTATAAACTGACCAGTTAGCTTTACTGATCGATCATCTTTTCATCATAAACTAGCCCCTTACCTCTACTAATCGATAACCATGTAACTACTTACAACTGTTAACTGATCACTAGCTTCTCAAAGACGTATTGATTATCTCTCTTAATATGATCACTATGTCATAAAAAAACTGAAAATTTAGTGCTACTGGGATATCACCGTGGGGTGACAACCTTCATTAGTAAGCTATGGTAGATCTACAGCGTCAGAAACAGAAATAATGAAGTTGAACATCACTGATGCTCACTGATAAACTTTCCTTTCAAAATGAATGAGGCACGAGTGTGGCTGGAGAGACCGATTCTCGAGGCACACACCCGTGGGCAGTAGGGGCAGTTGAACGTGGCTAATGTGGGAAGGGAAGACACCGAGGCCTTGCGTTTTTCTCTTGCGGTAGTCATGTGGTGGTTGTGGTGGTTGTCTTCAAATTCTTCCTAGGCCTTCCTGGTTAGACTTCGCCATACTGCTCTGTCTTGGGCACAAACCTCTAGGTCTTTTGCAGGCGTGTAGCTGTGCTTCAGATTGTGTCTTTTACACAGTCTTTGAAGCGCTTTCTGGGGGCGGCCTCTGGGTCTCTGGCCCTGCCTCAGTTCTCTGTAGAGCAACTGCCGAGGCAGTCTGTGAGGCTCCATACGGATGACATGTCCAGTCCAGCGAAGGCCTTCATTATCATGGCTTCGATGCTGAGCAGACCGGCCCTGTCCAGGACTTCGAGGTTGGTCACTCGGTCTTGCCACTTGATGCCCATAATCGCTCGTAGTGATCTCGTTTGGAAGCGTTCAAGTTGTTTTGTGTGTTTCCGGTACAGCGTCCAGGACTCACAGCCGTAGAGGAGACTAGTGAGAACAACAGCCTTGTAGACCTTGATCTTTGTGTCGAGCTTGATGCTTTTGTGGGTCATCACACGAGTACGTAGGCGGCCAAGAGCTTGGCTGGCTTTGCTGATCCTGGCAGAGATTTCTCTGTCAAGAGAGCCATCACACTGGAAATGACGCTCCCGAGGTACTTGAAGTGCTCGACAGTTTTCAGAGTGGTGCCTCCGATGGTGATGGTGGGGGGGGAGGTTGCACTGTTAGGCCTGGGGAGGGTTGGTAGAGCACTTCCGTTTTTTCAAGGCTGATTGTGAGGCAAAAAGCCGAGAGGCTTCCGCAAACTTGCTGACAATGAACTGGAGATCCGCTTCTGTTTGTGTGCCATCAGGGCACAGTCGTCGGCAAACAGTGCATCAGTCACAAGTCTCTCGACTGTTTGGGTCTTGGCGCTCAGCCAACGAAGGTCAAACAGAGAGCCGTCCAGCCTGTACTTGATGTAGATGCCTCTGTCGAGATCTCCGAGGGCATGGTTCAGCACGCACGTGAAGAACAGGTTGAACAGGACCGGAGCAAGGACACAGCCCTGCTTGACGCCGTTCGAGATTTCAAAGGGAGCAGAGCTGTCATCCCTACAAGCACAAGGCCAACCATGTCGTCGTGGAATAGGCGGATGATTTTTGTGAATTTCCTCGGACAGCCAAGCTTGGAGAGTATGACCCACAGCGCCTCCCTGTTCACCGTGTCGAAGGCTTTTGTTAAGTCGATGAAGACAGCGTAGAGGTCCATCCATCGCTGCTCAATACACTTTTCTTGGACCTGTCTCACCGAGAAGACCATGTCGATAGTGCTGCGGCCTGGTCTGAAGCCAGACTGTGACTCTGGCAGTGACGGTTCTGACACAGCACTGATCAGGCGGTTTAAGATGACTCTTGCAAGGATTTTCCCAGCGACTGAGAGGAGGGAGACGCCTTGGTAGTTACCACAGTCAGACTTGCTGCCCTTGTTTTTATACAGGGAGACAACAGTGGCATCTCGAAAGTCATGTGGCATGGTTTTTCTTCCCCCCAAACGCTGCAGCGTATGTCGTGGAGAGTGTCCAGGGCCACTGGACCGGCTGCCTTGTACATCTCGGCTGGGATGCCGTCCATGCCTGGTGCCTTACCACTGCTCGTCTGCTTCACTGCCTTAGTGATTTCCTCGAGGCTGGGTAGAAGGTCAAGCTCTTCCAGGGCCGGCTTCTCCAGGATAGCGTTCAAGGCTGAAGAGTCGACTGTGGACGGTCTGTTGAGTAAGGTGGAGAAATGTTCCCTCCAGCGTTGTGTGATGCTGTCCTTGTCTTTCAGCAGGGTCTTGCCATCTGCAGACAGGAGAGGGGTGGTGCTGGGTCTCTGTGGTCTGTAGGCAGCCTTGAGCGAGTTGAAGAACTCTTTGGAGTAATTCAGCTCGGCATATCGTTGAACCTCATCAGCTTTCCTGTCCCACACCAGCTGTCTTGCATTGTGCGCAGTTCTCTCTGGGCTTTGCTCTGGAGTGCTTGAAGCGATCCTTCTTGGAGATGGAGGATAGATCGTTCTGCCAGTTGATATAGGCAGTGTGTGTTCTCTTCTAAGAAGTACTGCTAGTGCCGCAATAATAGAACAGCCACAGTTGTTCATCCTCTGGTCTCAATCTTATCAGCTTGCATAAATTCACACGCAGAAAGTGACGCAGCCGCGGTACTGCCGTTTTTAAGCCTACAATATTTTCTTCTACATATTCTTTGTATTATGACGCCCTCACCCATCACCTTCGCTATTTTTCTCTTCCATTCTACTTCCCCCCTTTCTAGCCTCATGTCTAGTTTTGCGCACGGTGTCTAAATTTTTGAAATGTGTGTTCGTCAAGTCAGAATTTCCTTTCCCTTAACGATAGCATCTCTTGAATAGAGCAACTTTTTTGTTTACGGGTAATTAATGCCTTTCGTTGACATCTGGTTGTAACGTGACTGAAGAAAAACCTTCCCATACAGGTAACGAGAAACTTTGTGTTGCGAATCACGGCTTATTTGAAACAAACCGCTTCAGTAAAAACTCCCATGAGTATTTGTTGAAGCGAAATCAGCAAATCATGTAGAACATTTAGTAGAACACCGTCTTCAGCTCGTGAAAAAGCAAATCAGAACGACTCATTACGACCATGTCTTACAAGGCGCATGCATTTCCAGTTCAGTCCTACCACCAAATCATGCACGGTGCTCTTACGGTAAAGCAAGCCTAGATGTGCTTTCACACACACACACACACACACACGGGACTCGCTCCAAATGGCGGACACAGTTAGACACTGAGATCAAGAGTCTGCTGATATTTCCTCAAAACTGCATTATTATGATCAGGCTGACTAGATCCAGAAGCATGGGCAGCCGTTCAGCTACAACACCCATGAAAGAAGAAGGAAACAGCGCCAGGAGAGTTGACAACGTGGAAAGCGCCATGAAGAAGCTGATCCGATCAGCTCGCAAAGCTGCCCAGCGCGTACGTGAGGAGGACAAGGGAGATGCCAGGGAAAATCGACACAGCTCTACATCAGACACAGTGAGTGTGATAGATGAAATGAAAAAATATGATTATCGGTCTATGTAATCGTGTGTCAAGCCTGGAAAATACGATACACGAACAGAAAAAGATTATCGAAAATATGATTGCATCTAGAGTTGTCATGACAACAACAGTTTCGGACGATCAGACTCAAAACAGATAATCCTACCTGTCCCACGTACTCTGACGTCGCAAAATCGATCCCTACTGCCCCACAACATCCCGGACGACCAAAGAAACAAGAAGACAGAACAAAAGAGAAAGAAAAATCTAAAGCAAAGGAGATTGGAAAAGAACTTAAGAACAATGACGTCAACGATTTACATGACGTAAAAGATCAGGAAAAAAGTAAACAGAATTCTACTAGGCCTAGATCAAGACAGAAAGAAGAGAAAGAAGATTTACCTGTAGTTGCCATGCTCCACGACTCAGTGATGAAAGGTGTGCATGGAAGAAGACTGGGCCGCTCGTATGGCTTTGAAACAAAGGTTTGCAAAGCTTATAGGACAGAAGACCTTCCTCTGATGCTTCAGAAGCTTTCATCCTCTGACGAAAAGCCAGCTGACGCAGTGGTCATCCATTGCGGACTAAATGACATTCAGAGGAAGGATCCCAAACTTGTCAGCAAAATGTTCACGGAATGTGTCGGGGACTTCGCCACTACTCACCCTGAAGTTAAGGTAATTGTGAGCAAACTCGCACCGGTCAAACATTTCGAACTCAACACGAAACGAGAGCTTTTTAATGCCTTGACAACAACAGAGCTGTTCAATAGCAAAAACGTATCATTTGTCTCACACTCCAACCTGCATCCTAGCCACCAGACACGCAGAGACGGCATCCACCCAACACCTAGGGGGTCAAGTGTCCAAGCAGCAAACGTTGGACGGCACGTCAGGGAGCTGTTCTGGGAGAAACCAAAGAAGACTACCAGACAGCGGAAGCAGAAACACCCCAGAAACTATCAAGACGTCAGAGTTCACCAGCCCTTCCTTGGAACCAGAGGTCCCTGGTGGAACATGTTTGATGTCCTTGGCCCAGAGTGGTTCTAAATCAACAACTGAGAGACATCTAGTGCAGTTTTTGAGGAAATTTTAGTTATGAACTCTGTTCCACCCACCTTCAGCGATACTTTTCTTGTTATTCTTTCCGTTATCGAGCATTTTCAAAGTGTATGTGTTTTATCTAAGTGGACTACAAGTCTACATTAATTTTGACAGTGAATTCATTTTCCCCCTTAACTATTCCCCACCCTCCTGTTTTGTTCGTCATTTTTAAGTCAGAAAGCAATTGTATTTAACTTGCTTTCCCACACCGGCCTGTTTTCATGATGTCATCTATGAAAGTAATGCAATGGAATGTTAGATCTGTTTCCACAAATTTGCCATATCTAATTCAACATCTGGCGATAAACGTGTACCAAGCACTTATTTTGCAATCGCTCAACGTGAAAAAAAAACTGCCCAAACTACCAGGTTTTTATTATCCACCTGTATATGAGCAAGTTGAGGATACTTCCAAAATCAGTGCAGCTATATATAAATAAGGGATAGATTACAAAGTACGACCTCCCCCTGCACCAAATAATACTCATGGTTTACATTTGTGTGCAGCTCAAGTAAAATTTAATGAAAATGATATAATAAACATAATTTCTGCGTACTTACTTAAAGGACCCAATGAATTTGACACAGAATGGTTACATACTCTTCAAGATAAAGAAAAGTGGCTGATAGCAGGGATTTTTAACGCTCATTCCCCATACTGGGATAAAGATTGTGCATCAGTTACTAGTAACCGCTTTGTTGAAAATATTGTTGATTCTTTGTTTGTATATGCTTAACGATGGCCGCATCACTAGAATTCCGGACATCTCAACACACAGGGCATCAGCAATTTATTTAACTTTGGTATCTCCTGTCCTAGCCCCAGAATGTAACTGGAATACATATAACGATACTTTGGGAAGAGATCATCTTCCTATTATTATAACATTTAACGAAATGACAGTGTCTTGTGAATCTCACGTAGACAAAATTCCAAAATATAATTATAAACTTGCTGACTGGGAGGAATTCAAAAATAGTCTGGATGCTTGTCATACTGAAAGTGTTGATACTGATAACATAGACCAATTATATTCATACTTTACTTGTGCCATTCTTAAAGCTGCTGATGTAGCAATTCCAAAGTTCCATCCAGACAAATCAAACAAACATGCAGGAAATATCTGGTGGACACCAACCTGTGATGCTGCCGTAAATAATAAGAAATCAATGTTTAAGATATATCTAAAAGACAAATCACCAGAGAACCTGATTGCTAAAAGAAAAGCAAATCATCATAGCAATATGGTAATAGCGCAGGCGAAAAGGCACTACTAGTCCTCTTTCTGTACAAATGAAACTTCAAACCATACAGATCTCCAAAAAGTTTGGAAAAAGTTTCATGAAATGAAAAAAAGGTGTACATTTGCCATCTTGTCCTATAAGACTGAAGAACAAAGAATTTCCGCCAAACTCAGAAAAGGCAGAATATTATTCGCTGATATGTTTTCAGACTCTATGCGTCTAGAAAGTCTGGCCCCTAAAAATAAAACATATAGAACTGAAGAAGAAGGAAAAGATGAATACAAAGATCCAGTTAGTGACAACAGTCACTCATCAATGCCCCAATTACTTTTGATGAAGTCAAAGATGCACTTATATCTCTTCCTAATAAGAAATCATCTGTAGGATTAGATATAGTTTCTAATGATATGCTTAAACACTTGCGAGATAACTTTGTTTTATTGTTGCATAAATTGTTTCAGAATTGTTGGGTTGAGGGTGTTATGCCAGAATACTGGAAACAGTCTGTCATCGTGCCTATTTTAAAGCATGGTAAAACTCCAGTGGACAAACATAGTTACAGGCCAATTGCTCTAACCTCACATACATGTAAACTTCTGGAGAGGATTATTTAAGAAGATTGGTTCATTATTGTGAAGTGAATAAAATAATTCCCATTAACCAAGCAGGCTTCCGGAAAGGCAGGTCTGCAATCGATGATTTGGTGAAACTTACAACAAACATGAAACAACAGTTCCCGAGAAGAAAAAAAACGTTATTGCAACTTTCTTTGATATTAAGAAAGCCTATGACCAAGTCTGGCATGCCAAGTTTCTTTATACATTTAAACAGACTGGTTTATCGGGTCATCTATACCATTTCATTAAATGCTTTTTGAGTAAAAGAGGTTAGAGTAGGGAATTCATATTCAAATTTCAGATCTCTTCACATGGGCTTGCCACAAGGTTCCGTAATTGCACTTCTGTTATTTAATATCTTGATGAACGATTTGCCATCACATTTGTCAAAACATGTAGTATTAGTACAATATGCAGATGATATCTGTATATGGATGAATGCTATAATGAAAAGAAACGCATCTAAAAGGGCATTAAACTGTATCAAGAAGCTTTGTCAAAGGGAACGTGATAAGATAAACAATTATATGGTCACAAATGGCCTTGCATTATCTTCAGAAAAGACTCATATGATGCTTTTCAATAATGGTAGTAATCCTGCTGAGCTACCTTTGTTTAAAACTGAAAACGAAACAATTCAGTACAAGGATTCAGTAAAATTTTTGGGTTTGTTTCTTACAACAAAGCTAACATGGAACGCTCTTATCAACCATATTGTTACTAAAGCAAGAAAATGCTTAATTTTTTTTTAAGTTATAGGTAAACAATACTGGGGACAAGACAGCAAACTTTTGAAACATCTTAGCACAACATGAATTCGATCAAAATTGTCCTATGGACAAGACATTTCTTTTAGTGCTCCCAAATTATTTACTTAAGAAACTTCAAAGTATCGATTGCAAAGGATACAGGCTTGCTCTTGGTGTACCCTTTCACGCATGAAACCCTTGGAACTTATAAAGAAATTGGAGAATTGCCTTTGGATGAATATCGAAATGTTGCATGTGCAAAGTACGTTCTTAGGACCTCAATACCCGAAAACTTTGCCTCGGAAGAAGTACAAATAAAATCAGAAATAAATTTTCCTAAATGGGCCAGATATCTTCATTAAAGCCATTGGCGCATATGTATCAGACTTACTTAAAGAGTCGGAAATAAATCCACAGTGCATTGATGCACTGCAAGTAGTTTCTCCTTACCCTAACTGGGAGATGAATAAACCACAGCTTGATATCAATTACACTGGTGTGAAGAAGAATGAGAATGCAAATATTATGCAAAGTGAAGTCCGATTTTACCTAGAAAATAAATACCCAAATCATTTAAAGGTATACACAGATGGCTCACCCTTAGATGATCACCGTGCTGGCTCAGGCTTCGTTATACCAGCTTTAAAAACAGAAAAGTCATACTTTATTGGTAAAAATCGATCAATATTTACCGCCGAACTCGTTGCTATACTTATGGCTCTTAATTACATAGTTGATCTTCCATTGAACATTTTTCAAATTTTATTCTGCGTCGTTTCTCAGTCTGTACTGTATGGTTTACGTTCATTTGATTACAAGAAAAAATCCAAAATTATCATAGAAATCAATCAAATAATTAACATTTAAGTTTAAAGGGAACCAATATCACCTTTGTTGGGTTCCTTCACATGTTGGATTATATTCAAACGATTGTGCTGACAGAGCCGCAAAAAAAGGTGCAAGGCAAGACAGGGAATCTATAGAAATAACATCCCTTTATCCGTTACAGAACGGTATCATTTGCTGGAGCAAGCATCGTGGAAGAAAGTTTCAAAATCTCTCTATAGGAAGGAGAAATTCTCCGGTCTCTTACTGAATTCGGTTGGTTCAACAAACAAAATAGCTATGAATTATGGCAACAGTTTCCAAATGTAGACACATTACTTCGCTGTCTTATAGATAAAGCTTAATGCCTTCAAAACAAAATTCAGCAAGAATGTTAAATGTCTGTGCGGTGAACAAATTTTCAACCAACACATTCTTCTGGAATGCCAGAGACTGAGACCTATTTTACCGGCTATTTCTGAAAGTTCTCTTGACAGTATCCTTGAGAATTTTAGTTTGTTGTTTTGATTTTGCGAACTGTTTACTACGCAGTCCTATGGGACATTTGTTATAGTTTGTGTTATGATTCAAATAGTTGTTTAAAATTGGCTTTTATATATATATATATATATATATATATATATATATATATTTTTTTTTTTTTTTTTTTCATTGTATCGTAAAGATTTTTTTTTTTTTTTTTTGTATATGATTGCAAGATTACCCGCCCACCCACTTCCTCCTCATGCTCCCCCTCTCTAAATCCTTTCCCTTCGTTTAATATCACTTAATGTGGAAAGACGTTAAATTGAAGACAACAACAACAACAACAACAACAACAACAACAACAACACACACACACACACACACACACACACACACACACACACACACACACACTGGCTTATGCTTTGACTTTCACAGACTCTCGCAACAAAGAACGTACATCACTATAAACATGTCTGGAGGAACATGTCATAAATCATGCCTTGTCTCTCTCTCTCTCTCTCTCTCTCTCTCTCTCTCTCTCTCTCTCTCTCTCTCTGCAACACACACACAGGCACATACAGACACACACACACACACACACACACACACACACACACACACACACACACACACACACACACACACACACACACACACACACACACACACGCGCGTGCGCGCGCGCGCGCGTGCGCACAACGCGTGCGTCCTCAAGTACTGAGAGAGAGAGAGAGAGAGAGAGAGAGAGAGAGAGAGAGAGAGAGAGAACATGTCTGAGGAACATGTCATAAATCATTCCTTCTCTCTCTCTCTCTCTCTCTTCTCTCTCTCTCTCTCTCTCTCTCTCTCTCTGCAACACACACACACACACACACACACACACACACACACACACACATACATACATACACACACGCGCGCGCGCGCGCACAACGCATGCGTCCTCAAGTGCAGAGAGAGAGAGAGAGAGAGAGAGAGAGAGAGAGAGAGAGAGATATCACACTGCGAAAATCAAGATATATCCTGAATGTGGTCATACTTTTTAACTGAGCCACTTTCCGATACTGCGTTAGTTGTTCGTTTGTTCGCTCTGAAAATTATGAAGTCTTTGCGCAGTATACTGTATAGTGGTGGAAGGAAAAAAAAAAAAACATAAAGATATTATCGTGGAATCTCGTTTGGATTCCAGTGTCGTGGGCATATAACAAAACAGATGATCGATATGTAATTGATTCTGACTAACGCTACTGTGAAAATGACAACAATGGAAACAAAAGTCGCTCTAACATCAAAAACTTTATCAACAACAACAACAACAACAAAAGAAGGTTTGGACAACGAAAATGAACGAGCAATCGCTTATCTCACTGAATTCGGCGCAAGAAAACGAGGCCGTCATGAAGGAGACAGTGTGAGTTGAAATAGTAATGCTAAAATCAATAATAAAAAAAACAAAACAATGAATATGGTAAACATGTTGATTAAAAGAATTATGAAGAGAGGATTGCTGCCACTTTTGGTGATATTATGACAATAGCAGTTGTAGTGAGGGAGAAAGGAGAAGGGTCAGAGGGTTGTCAAACAGCATGGTTGTCATGGCAACAGTATGAGTGACGATGATGATGGTGATGATAATGGTAATGGTAGTAGTATCAATAATAACACTGGCATTGATAATAATAATAACATTAACAATAACAATTATGATAATAATGATAATGATAATGATGATAATAATGATAATAATGGTGCTACTACTACTACTACTACTACTACTACTACTACTACTACTACTACTAACGTTAATGATAAGAATAGTAATGTAAATAATGTAATGGTACAAAAGTTATAATAAAAAATGACATCAATAATATTAGAAATAATAGTACTCATGTTCATGCTAATAATAAAAAAAGGAAGGGAGGAAGAAAAAAGGAGGGGTCAGGGGGAGGACAGGAAGGACACAAAGAGGAGAAGGAAAACACACACTATGGGAAGGATGGAATGCTATAGGTATATTAACAGTTTTGATAATCATCACGATTGTAACCATATAGTGATGATAGTGATGATTTAGGAGGCTGGAAAAAGTGGTGGTTGAAATGTGTTAATATTGTGAAGTATAGTGATGACTATTAACAACACAAGTAAACATAATAGCTGTAACAGTTATGAAGTTGTAACAACAGTTCTGTTGATGATAATAGTGATGATTTATAAAAAAAAAATATGAAAAAAAAGGTAGTAACAATAATAGTGATTGTAAAAGTGATAATAGCGATAATAATAACGGTCATATTAATACTAACTGAGGTAGTTGTTTTCATCTTAATTATTTCATTTATCTATTTGTTTATTTACCTTATCCTTTCCTTTCCCTGTGTGTTTTTTTTTCTTTCTCGTCAAAAAACTTTCTCGACAGCAGACATTCCAAAGCACCTCAAGGACTGCGAGGGGCTGCGAGAGACTACATCCAAATGATAGTTCCAACGTACAGGGTGCTAACCCTAGAAAGATAAGGCACTCTATTAATTATATAAATTAATAACTTACTTCACGATTGATCACAGGATCCACATCTTACGTATTGGATGTGCGAACAGAGTAAAATTTGGAAGTGATTGCAATCACGATCAAAACGAGAATAAAACGATCAAAATTCGAGATTGCGATGAAAGGGTGTATTGAAAATTATCAAATATGTTCCTACATTTCATAATCATCGTAGGACCAATGACAAAGAGTGTGCAAAAAAAAAAGCAGTTGAGAACTCAATTCTCTCTCTCTCTCTCTCTCTCTCTCTCTCTCTCTCTCTCTCTCTCTCTCTCTCTCTCTCTCTCTCTCTCTCTCTCTCTCTCTCTCTCTCATAGTTCTTTGTCCTCTTCTTTTCCTCTGAATTAATCTCTCTCCTTTTTCCGGAGTATCTCTCTCTCTCTCTCTCTCTCTCTCTCTCTCTCTCTCTCTCTCTCTCTCTCTCTCTCTCTCTCTCTCTCTATCTCTCCTCTTAGGTTGTCCACTGCTTTCGCTAAAGTAACAGGCAGTCTCTTTTTTTCCCCCGAAGAGAACTTATCTCTATTGAAAAAACCTGATCACCGAGGAGAAAGCACCCTGCAAAGGTGAGTTTTCAATCACTCCATTTACAGTTCTCCTTAAAAACATTTCAAGTATATGCAGAGCAGGTGTTCAGGTTCAAGGTGAACAAAAGTGGAAATTGAATTTTCTCGTGCGTGCGTGTGTGTGTGTGTGTGTGTGTGTGTGTGTGTTTTCCAGGGTACATAACAGTGTGCATGTGTGTGTCTTTGTCCGTGTGTGAAAAAGAGACACAGAGATATAGACTGCCACTGGAAGGGCAATGCAGACACACAGACCAATCAGTAAAAACCGTTTTTTTTTTTTTTTTTTGGGGGGGGGGGGTTTGGTTTTTTTTTTTTTTAGTCTTTGAATCAATATGAAGAACAGTGGTCGTGAAATCTACATGACTAAATGGAAGTTACTTCATATATGGAAATTACCGGAAGATAAATGTCTAGAGTCTTACTGAGTATGCAACTGTCAGAAGAGCTTAAGCCAAAGGTGTGTGCGTTCTACACGGCTGTAGTGTGTTTGCAGGAGGCCAGTAGATCGAACCTCCTCAGAGAGATCGTCAGGGGTTTACCTTCATTTGTCCCATGGTTTAGGTCAAGGGTTTTGACTCGCTGCTTAGTTTGCAGACGTGTTACCAAAACACAATAACCTTTAATGTATTGCGCTGTCTCTCTCTCTCTCTCTCTCTCTCTCTCTCTCTCTCTCTCTCTCTCTCTCTCTCTCTCTCTGTGTGTGTGTGTGTGTGTGTGTGTGTGTGTGTGTGTGTGTGTGTGTGTGTGTGAATGAGCGTGTGCGCGTGCGTGTGTGTGTGTTTGTTTCAACACGTTTTGAGCGGCCTTGGGAGTATTGTGGGGTTTTTTTTGGTTGCTATCGTTTCCATATTTTTTAATGTAGTTTTGTTTGAAACGTGTGAAAAATATACAACTGTCGAAATTTTACTTTTTTCGATATAATGTATAAAGAAAGCGGTTTTGTTTTCACCAGCTTTTGTGTACCTATTTCTATTTTGCTCTGCTATCAGAAACAGCCCAATCTGTTTCAAAGTTTAAACTGAAGAAGATTTAGAAATAAATTTAGGCTATTTTAACAATGGAAATACGTAAAGAAACATTTAAATAACTTCAGAATACCTTTGGGGAAAAAAAAAAAAAAAAAAAAAAAAAAAAATATATATATATATATATATATATATAACACAACGAGATTCCTGAGATTTTAACTCCACTTCTTCACAGTTTTTGCCTATTGGCGTGATTACTGGACAGACCAATTATCATACGAATCCACTCCAGAAATCATCACTGATCAAGCCAAAAGATGAAAGCTTTGAAGTAAAGTCCCTCGTGGAAGGAAACAGTCAACCACACGAATTCTTTCGTTATTACTATTTTTGCTTTCTTGTGTGCAGTGGTTTGTTTGTTGCTTTGCTGTGAAGCAACGGCCCGCCCCTTGAACACTTCAAATGAATACCTGAAGAAGCAAAATAAACGAAAAACACTCCATTCTGGGGGTGTTATCATCGCATGGAAGGAAAACACACTACAAACGTAACCCCAGATATCCCAGACGCTGAGGGCACAACAAAGCTCAAGAGGAGAATTGACAGCTCTACCAAAATGTTTCTTAGATCAGAGTGAACAGAGACATTTGGAGGAAAAGAAGAAATATTTGACCAAGTTAAACAAACACCTTGCTCAAACTGGCACTGATAATGAACTCAAAGCATCTGCGCTGGATGAAGCTGTAACTAAATGCACTAAAGATAGCGCTCAAGGTCCAGACAGAGCACGTCATTCAGATATTAAACAGCTCTCAGAGAAGGACAGACCCATCTCTTCAGTATCTACCACGATTCAATAAAAAAAAGAAACTGTCCCAGAAGAGTAAATACAGTTACATGAAATCTCTATTCAAATTAGGAAAAGATTATTATCGGCACTACCACATACTCACTATGCAAAATATTATAGGGAAGCTCATGGAATGATTCATAGCAAGAAAAAACCCGAGAGACCTTTAACATAGACAAGTCCTTCCTCCCAATAACGAATATACAAAAAAAGGTAAACTGCGCGTGGAAAAAATACATTTGATTTCGACCTAGGAAACATAGGAAGAACGCCAAAGAAAGTAAAACAATACTGACAGTTGTAATAAACCTAAAATCATGCATACAACAAAATCCAGTTATTGATGCTGATGCAGCTTCTCCTTAACTACAGAATCAGCAGAACACTTTACACGATGGATTGCAGTAGTACTTCAAGATCAAACCACCATCTGTCCTATGATATGGAGACAGAATGTCTGAACCTCATGAATTCTCTGTGGGATTACCTCAGGGTTCTCCTTTTTTTCTTGTTTATGCAATGCTCACATTAAAGGCCTTGCAGATCTCAATTGAATTAGACTTGCTCGGGCATTGACACTAGCAGGTGACAGTCTGATTAACAAAACATCAAAGAATGCGCAAGGAAGAACAAAAAGCAGTTCAGCAGCAGGTGGACAACATTTTTCAGTGGTTTTTAAGAAACTGGTCGTCCGTCTACCTTACAAAAGTCCTGCCACTGGTCTGCATCTCAATAACAAGACATCAGGATAATTACCCTTACCAGTGTCCTTCAGTAGAATACACATCGAATCAACTGACAGCCTAAGCTGTTTGAGTATACGGTTTGGAAGAATGCTGACCTTTAGAAAGCATTGATAATATCGTACTCAGATCCAAAAGTGCCCGTCTGTCATGAAAGCAATGATAGCGTAGGGCATTGAACAGCACCATCTCCATTGACTTCTCTCTTTCTCTCCATTTCTTGTATACCTTCCGTTCTCGTGAAACTTCGTCAAGAAATTCTATGTAAGCTCCTTTTTGAAATGGTGCTCTTTTCAATGTCTGATCAATCTAACGTTCCTCTAATTTAAAAACGAAATTATGGCATGTCTTGAATCTGAAAAATTGTATGGCACCTGTCTGACCAGTGGTTTTGACAGTTTAAATCTGTCTGATCCCCATTCTTCGTTTCTGTATTTTCTTTTTTTTTTCTGTCCCAACCTCCGCGCCACCTCAGAGGCAGTGCACCCACGCCGCTCATTCTGACACCCCGTCCACAGCCACAGCCCGGTCAGCCCCGCCGCAGCCCTGGCACCAGCAATCCACAGGGAGCAGTCAATGTCAAGTCGTCAAGAGGCAACCCACCGGAGGAGACACTGCACTGCTGCTGAGTCACTTCGGTGGTGTTCAGTGGCGCCTGCTCTGATCTAACATACGAAGGACACCACACTACTAAGCCCCCTACTGACGACAATAATTGCTTAGTCGCGGAGCCGGCGTGAGTGAGCTCTCCCTCCAGAGGGTGCCACCACGTCCATCCAACGACAGCCCCCATGGACTCGCTGACACCGGTGACCCCGACGGAACCAATCCAAGGCCACAGACGTGGAAAGGACATTGACATTGAGGTCAACATGAGAGCAGGGCATGAAGGGCCACAGAACTTAAGACGTTTTTTTATGCTGATCGATGAGAATGAGGATGATTAAGATGACGCTACGGATTTCCATTTCGGTCTGAGACTACATGACAGGGCTGTATTCTACGCTTCCTTTCATAATATATTCCAGCGTCAACCAGGCCCGAGAGATACAGGCACCTGCAGTGTTGGTCAGGAAATTTGAGCAACACTCTCAGAAACGCATTCATTAAGTGGATGAAACTCGACTGTGTGGTCCTAGTCTTCCCATCTGAGTCCGCATCAAACTCAACTCTGGGTAGGAGCCGGTCGGGGCAGAAAAACGAACATGATACCTGTGGCCGTACATACATATTGTGGGTGACGGGGAAGTAACCTCCCTAACTCGTTGTAAGCTCAAAGGGCCGTTACTTGGGGATCTATATGTCGAGAGTAACCTTTAACCTCGTGTTTAGCAGTGGGGGCGACGGACGAGTAAGCTACAATGCGGAGAAGGCAGGAGGCCACCCTGGGTTAGATGAAAACAAAGATGGCTGCCAACTTTGTGTTTTTTTCACCGACGAAGGCAACTATTGCGGAGAAACCGTATTTTACGGAACAGAACGAATCCGTTCGACACGCTCAATGATTGAGAAAGTCACGCGGAGTTAAGATTTCGTCGTCACATCATCTAGCTGACAGATACCCTTCGAGAAGACACTGAATTTGATTTGCACAGACAGAGACACGGAACTCTGCCCCCTGCTCTACAAGAGTGTCTGGTACTGCGCGTGTTTTGCCACTGGCACATTTCAAGATGCCTGTTGGTGAAACAATCGGCGTGTTTCAGCAAACAGCATCAAGAATTGTTAGGAGAGTGACACTGGCCTTGTTGCGTCGTCGCTTGTCTGTGGAAGTGAAAATGCTACCTACTGATGCCGAGGCTGCTGCGATCAGCCAGAAATTTTGCGG
>JADBJO010004849.1:76791-88724 GCA_016801955.1 Conus betulinus
AGAAATGAAAATATAGGATTGTACAGAATATTTTCAACACTGCCATATTCATTGCATATGCTCTTAGCATGATACAATGGATGTAGTGATAGGCATCCAAGAAGAATATGAGGAGCAGAAGAATATGCCTTCTTCCTTGCGCTGAACTCAGAAGCAATCTGAAGCGATCAAAGCTACGTGCATTTTCGTTATTTTGTTCGTCTTTGTTTCACCTGAAAAAGACATAAGAGGTCGAAACGCGTTGTGTGTTGTCTTGTGACTTGTTTGTCCACGTTTCTCTGGGCGGTTCGCTGACATTTATTTAAGACATATCTATTCAGAAAAAAAAAATATTATGTTTGCCAGAAGAAAACATTTACTTCACAGTCAATGCATAATTGTAACTATACAAACTATCTTTTATTTAGTTATTACATGTACATAACTAAAAGAAAATATGATGTACTACAGTATCTTTTATTACTATTATCAATGTCTATGGTATTACTATACAAACATTACATTCTTGTGGCACTAGTTTGAGTAGGCACCCCCTGCTTGGCTGATCATATAGAGCTTCCTAGGAAGGATTTACATTCACACAGACACCAGCAAACCAGGTTGGTTGGTAGTAGTGGAATTAATACGGTCACACAGTCCAGTCGAATCAGTCCAAGTGAGCGCGTGGGCCACTCAATTACATATATACAGTAGCCTACTATGTATATTCATCCACTTTTGCTAAGGATCGAATTGAAAAATAATCACTTTTGACACCTAGATCATTTTAATTCAAATACGCATTTGTTTGTTTGTTTGTTTGTTTGTTTGTTTTTTGTTTACTAAATTACCTGACAAGAGTAGAAAGAATATGTGCCAGAATAATCAAGTTTGATTGTGGGCCCCTCAACACTGAAGAGGAAGAGAAGAAGAAGAACAAAAATGAAATGTGGTTATTTGTTTGTTTTACCAAATTTAGTGGTTTGGGTTTTTTTGGAATGTTTTGCAATGTGGTCCTTTGCAAAAGGATGGGTACAGTATGACATAAGCCTTGATAACATTAGAAAAGAGAAACATTACCTGCTGTCACGCGGTCAACACCATGTATTGTGACAAGAGAACTTGATACCACCGCAGAACTTGATGCCACCACACCATCTCCCACTGCAACAGACATATTGCATATACAGCAAATAACAACCACAAAAATTCGCACCCACCAAAAAAAAAAAAAAAAAAAAAAAAAATCCCATGGTGACTAAATGAGCTCCATACCTGCATTTTGCACAGCAGCTTTATGTGGCAAAGCCTACATGAAATATTCAAGTGCTAGAGCAAGCTTATGCTAAGTCTTACATCACAGATTGACTAAGACAGAAGGATACTCACACTTAAATAACAAAATGCCAAAGCAGACTGTTTCTTAGGTCTCTGTAAATAATAAGACAGGTTCAAACTTGTTACGTTAGCCACCGTGGACACATTTCTGAGCCAAGCAGTACCCAATGTGGCACATAGCATCCAGACTGCAGCCCTAAGAGATCCAGGGGAGACTTTGACCATAGGCAAAAAAAAGCTTGAATATGCTACTGAGGAATTGTTAAAAACAAAATTAAGTATTCATTACCTGTTGCTACATATTCCTCACTGGGTATAACTGGGATTTATTGACACTACAGTCTCTTGCGCTGAAACATACATGAAGCAAATTTCTAAAAAAAATCAAGAAAACCCTTGTGCTGCAACAGTAACACAAGCAAACACGCGCACACACACACACACACACACACACACACACACACACACACACACACACACACACACACACACACAATAATACAGAAGTAAAGTGCTTAACTGCACAGTTTACTTCACACACATACTGACCAGAATCATGGTGTACACATACATTCTCTCTTTCTCTCCACCTCACCTCATCGACACCATGATTGAATCATTTGATCCAAACAAACCCCTCCTTCCCACCTCCCTCTCAGTCATCACCAAACTGTCTAATATCTTTCACCTATTGAAAATATATTTTATCAGTTATTGCACAATCTTTCACCTCTTGAGAATGATTAATAGTTATCAATGAATGCACAAAGAGTAATACACTAGTCTGCTCTTTTAATTAATAAGACCATTTCGAAAGTATGTAAATCAACATTTTGCTGATCTATACTGCTAAAGTAATATCATCACATGGAACAGGCCAGACAATAAGGTTGTAATCAATGTGATATAGTGGAAGAAGACATTGTGACTATAGTATATACTATCATTGAGTAGGCCTATATAATCACTTTGTTAAAGCGGAAACGGTCAACACCTTGAAATATCTACTGGACAAACATTGGTCAAAGTATATCTAGTATCTACTCAACAAACTTTACAATAGAATGATCTAGGCCAGAAAAATTCAAAGCATGTTCATGCCAGTGACAAAATAACAGGCTAAAGGCTTCAAAGCGTACAAATACAAACTGAAACTATGCTATAAAACCAAACCTGAAATCTGTTTGTGTATACTGTATGTTTTCCATTCATTCACAGGCTCAGTTCCATCACACAAGTTTTTGCCTGAAGGTTTTCTGGAAGCAGCATAAAATCATCAAATGGAGCTAACAATGAAAAGAAATGAAGTCTAGGGAGACTGACAGTGAGACATAAAGAGGTAGTTATCACCCTGGGCTCAACAACACGTAAAACATAAGTATACTATCACCATACACCTGTGTTTGTGTATGTTTGTAGGCTATTTGTGCGTCAGTTTAATATTTGAGTTCAACACACCTAACACAATAACAGGTTCAACACAGGGAAAAACCAACAAGACAGGTGCCTCTGTTTCACTACAACGTAGTAGATGAATGAATAGTTTAAAAAAAAAAAAAGAAAAGTCAAAATATACTCACTCACAAGTCTCGGTGATGCTTGAATCTGTTCTGCGCACTGCAACAAAAGATAAAAAATTTCATAATAGTAATCATAACAGACTGTTCAGGCAAAAAACACGCACACAAAAAACTGCATTTTAGTATTAGCATGTCACATTATCTAACATTTTTTGCTTGAAGTCCTTCAGGTATTATAATCATGCATATCAGTAGAGGAATGCCTTCATTTTATACCGGAAGAAAAAATCATTAGTATCTATTAGTAGCATTACTACAATAAATCATCACAAACATTGGTAGTTTTACTAGTTCCCACTCTGCTTTTGAGGTAGTAATCCAATGATGCGCACACTAGAGCTATATAAAGGATTTCATTTCAAGACTTACTATCAATTAGGACTAATGTTCTTCTACTTCATTTGTATTCTATCATCTGTCATGTCATGATTTTGAAACAATGAAAGCAAGTTAAACATATGATAGGTAACTACACAGCAGCCCCACATTTTTTTCTTGCTTTGCAGCATCCATATCACACACACACAACACGACACAATGACACACACGCACACACGCACACACACACACACACACACACACACACACACACACACACACACACACACACACACACACACACAGAGCCGGAGAGTGTGTGTCAGTCTCACACTCAGTTACACACTGATCATTGATTACTTTTACAGTGTCACATTAGCCTGTTTAATGAAAATAATATAATTATGAAAGATGTCACAGTCTGACATAAAACTGACTAGTGAAATTGACAACAGTAACAGTTACACATTCCGCACAAGGCACATAATGACAGACGGACAGTGATACAGATCACAGAGAACAACAGTAACTAACACCCAAATCATTGGCACAAACACTTAAACAGTGAGTACGATCGGTGGAACACACACAACAGTTCCATCGTACATGCTACATACCTGCAATGCCAGATGTCAGAGCAGAGCCCTCATCAAGGATGGTGTTCACGAAGTCAGTAAACGGGTGAATTTTCTGCGGAGGCCACCTCCAGTCTTCGCAGCAGCAGCCTTCTGCCCCAACACCTCCATCTTCACATCCCTCCATTTGTAGAGCACTCCAGTCACGGAGCGCCACGCCCCCCCCCCCCCCCCCCCCCCCCCCCCCCCCCCCCCCCCCCCCCCCCCCGTTTCTGTAGCGTACTCTAATCACGGAGCGCCCCCCCCCCCCCCCCCGCCCCCAACCCCACCCCCACCCCCCAAGGCTGACACATCAGCTTCAACCCTCTTCCATGCTTCGTTCTCTTACCGATCATGTTGCCAGTATTTATCCGACAGAACTTGTTGGCAATCTCTAATGGCCTGCAAGAGGACAAGAACCTCCGCGTCTGTGAAGCAGACGGTACGCTGTTTAGCAACCATTTTCTCAACAACATTGATGGCGACAGACATGCACAGGACGTTTGCGGTTATTCAAGAGATGCGCAGGAAAAGGGAATCCCTGACCTTCACCCTTTGCTTCCTGGACCCTTCGCAGGTAGAAACCGAGACAAAACCCAAAGAATACAGGTGCGAAAGTAGATTGCGCTGAACCCACAAAGTTTGTACCCAGGAGGTCATCTCGTTGTAGAAGTAAGTTTACCGACGACATGTATGTACGGCCCCTAATCGGATCTGAACCCACGAACTCCCAGCCGGAGTCCACGACGCTAACCACTTCGCCACGGCGGCTGGTTCGTTTCTGTCTTAATGTCCTTCTTCTCTCATCGCTTCCCCTACTCATCAGTATCCTTACCCCCCCCCCCCCCCCCCCTTGCCTTCTCTACTTTTTTCTCTCTCTCTCTCTCTCTCTCTCTCTCTCTCTCTCTCTCTCTCTCTCTCTCTCTCTCTCTCTCTCTCTCTCTCCCTCTCGCGCGCGCGTATGTATGTGTGCGTGTAGAAGTCACTCAACCATGGCACGCGCCCGCTGAAGAGGAGAATAGCCTGAGTTTCACACAAAGGAATTCTCATATGGTCAAAGAAATTCTACAATGCGATTTGGTTAGTTGCAGTGTTCAACAATATTGGGTTTATTACCACAGTAGTTCAATGGAGTGATACGCCTCACCAATATGGCTTATCATCATTGTCAAGACACAGACAGCGTCAGGGTTGGGAATGGGAGGCGTGGGAGGGCTGCCACTGATGCAACAGTGGGACAGCAACACAAGCAGGAAGACAGACAGACAGACAGACAGACAGACAGACAGACACACACACACACACACACACACACACACACACACACACACACACACACACACATACCCATACAAACACACACACACACACACACACACACACACACACACACACACACACACACACACACACACACACATCATGCGTGCGCACGCACACACAGGCACAAACAGACAGACAAACAGACAGACAAACAGACACACACACACACACACACACACACACACACACACACACACACACACACAAATATGCACACACACACACACATGCGCCCACCATCTCCCCCCCCCCACACACACACACACACACGCACATACACACATCCATACACTTAAACACATGCATGCACATGTTTGCAATTGTTTACTATATGACAAGACGGAAGAAAGGGGGAAGGAATTAAGAAAAATAATAAAGAACCAAAGTAAGAATGAAAATAAAGAAAAAAAAACAGACAGACAGAAAGAAACAGAATTAAAGAAAGAAAGAAGGAAAAAAGAGCTAGAAAGAAAGAAAAACGCGTCTATGGAAGACAGTAAAATTTTGCTCGAACAGAAGATTGATTCCATGAACGCTGGAATGCCAGACAAACCAAGAAAAAATGGAAGCAGAAACTGTCAAAACCAGATGGAAATCACTGATCTGGTTGCCATGTGCAGATACGCTGGATCGACAAGTAACATTTTTGTCCTGCGTTAATCCCTCCCTCGTACCCACTGGTCCCTGGACTTCTGGCAGTGCAGAAATGTGATAAAGGTAGACACAACATTGAAAGCAAGTCTCACGTTCATCCTGAACCTATTCCGCTGTTCACAGACTAATATGCAGGCGTCAGCTGTGTGGGGAGTGGCTTCCTGTCTGAACAATTCTATTACCACCCATGGAGGGGAGACATGAAGGGTGTGAAGAATGAAGCAGAACTACCAACTGCCTTAGGGATGGAAGATGGAGACTGGTGCAAGTCCTTTTCTTGTACCACATCGCCAGATACCCTGGTAAGATCACCTTACATGTGAAGAGAAATCAAAATTCCGACCAAGCGCATGTAGATCTGAGCAGTATAGACCTGAAGGCCGAGGACTATCATCTGAAGAGGGGCATTCTGCCCTTTCTACTGATGCATGGGTAAACCATTGACTTCCGGGAATAGGCCGGAGGGCGTCCGGGAAAGACCGGAGGACACTGGGAAAGACCAGAACCAAGGGCTCTGTGGGGGCTGGCTCCCCACTTTGCCTTCAACATGTGGCTACTAGAAACAAGAGGAAAAGATGCTCTCAGGATTCACCGAAAGGGGGAGAGAATGATGAGTCCATCGGTGCTCAACCAATCACGACTGAAATCCCAAACGGACTATGAACATGGACCAAATGGAATATCCATGTGTCTGTGGAAAGCGTTTCGCTACCACCCGTGGCATGAAGATCCACAGAACAAAGATGGGATGTGTGAAGACTCATCTGAATGAGCAGCAGCGCACTGCATCAGCAGATAAGACGTCGGAAGACCAAGGCCAGGATTTTAAACCACAGTGCCAAGGACATCCACGCTGTTGGTTCGGATGAGGAATTTGCACAGGCCCTCGATGCCAGGCGCCTGAAACTCAACCTGCCACGAGCAAACGAGACTAAAGATTGGGAGAAACTGGATGCAAAAATCGTCCAAAGACTCGATGCACTGATAGGGAAAAGCACCCTGGAACACAAACTAGCACATATGGGGACATTGTGTATGATCAGGTGTCCCTGTGGCTCGGTGGTTAGTGCGCGAGTCATTAAGTGGAAAATGAGCATGTCCAGAAGGGCATGGGTTCGAATCCCAGTCATGGCTCGTCCCGAGAGGGGGAAAAATAAGGGGCAGCAGAGGGACATCCGGAGTCATGAACCGGGTGTGGCCCAACCCCCCTAGAGTGTCAGGAGATAAGGGCCGAAACACTCGCTTGAAGGGGGCTTCTCTTCTGAGACTCTCTGCTGCCGCGCTCTCCACGAGTTTCTTTCTACTGATGCATGGGTAAACCATTGACTTCCGGGAATAGGCGGAGGACGTCGGGGAAAGACCGGAGGACACTGGGAAAGACCAGAACCAAAGGCTCTGTGGGCTGGCTCCCCACTTTGCCTTCAACATGTGGCTACTAGAAACAATAGGAAAAGATGCTCTCAGGATTCACCGAAAGGGGGAGAGGATGATGAATCCATCGGTGCTCAACCAATCACGACTGCAAATCCCAAACGGACTATGAACATGGACCAAATGGAATATCCATGTGTCTGTGGAAAGCGTTTCGCTACCACCCGTGGCATGAAGATCCACAGAACAAAGATGGATGTGTGAAGACTCATCTGAATGAGCAGCAGCGCACACTGCATCAGCAGATAAGACGTCGGAAGACCAAGGCCAGGATTTAAACCACAGTGCCAAGGACATCCACGCTGTTGGTTCGGATGAGGAATTTGCACAGGCCCTCGATGCCAGTCTTTCTACTGATGCATGGGTAAACCATTGACTTCCGGGAATAGGCGGAGGAGGACGTCGGGAAAGACCGGAGGACACTGGGAAAGACCAGAACCAAGGGCTCTGTGGGCTGGCTCCCCACTTTGCCTTCAACATGTGGCTACTAAAAACAAAAGGAAAAGATGCTCCCAGGATTCACCGAAAGGGGGAGAGAATGATGAATCCATCGGTGCTCAACCAATCACGACTGCAAATCCCAAACGGACTATGAACATGGACCAAATGGAATATCCATGTGTGTGTGGAAAGCGTTTCGCTACCACCCGTGGCATGAAGATCCACAGAACAAAGATGGGATGTGTGAAGACTCATCTGAATGAGCAGCAGCGCACTGCATCAGCAGATAAGACGTCGGAAGACCAAGGCCAGGGATTTAAACCACAGTGCCAAGGACATCCACGCTGTTGGTTCGGATGAGGAATTTGCACAGGCCCTCGATGCCAGGCGCCCCCTGTGGCTCGGTGGTTAGTGCGCGAGTCATTAAGTGGAAAATGAGCATGTCCAGAAGGGCATGGGTTCGAATCCCAGTCATGGCTCGTCCCGAGATGGGAAAAATAAGGGGCAGCAGAGGGACATCCGGAGTCATGAACCGGTGTGGCCCCACCCCCCTAGAGTGTCAGGAGATAAGGGCCGAAACACTCGCTTGAAGGGGGCTTCTCTTCTGAGGACTCTCTGCTGCCACGCTCTCCACGAGTTTCTTTCTACTTAAAGAAACAAGGGATTCCTGGGTTGGATAAGAATCTCACACAAAAGGTGTGTTGTAACTGTCGTTGTTGTTTTGGTGATAGTGCTGGTTTGTTGTTGTTGTTGTTTTAGTTTTTGGAGGTGGTGATGTTGGTGATGGTATGTATATGTGTGTGTATGTATACATACATACATATATATATATATATATATATATATATATATATATATATATATATATATATATATATATATATATATATATGTGTGTGTGTGTGTGTGTGTGTGTGTGTGTGTGTGTGTGTGTATGATATAGACATAGATACAAGTATGTACGCTGATTTTGTCTTTACTTTTGGAATTCTGATGGTGTTTCTTGTTTTTTTCCGATAAAGCAGATTCCTGAGGAAGCCTTGAAAAAGGCGAAAATTTGAAGAAATAAAAGAAGGGAACACATTGAGCGGACGACTTCTTGATTATATCTATCTATCTATCTATCTATCTATCTATCTATCTATCTATATATATATATATATATATATATATATGTGTGTGTGTGTGTGTGTGTGTGTGTGTGTGTGTGTGTGTGTGTGTGTGTGTGTGTCCAAAAAAAAAAAAAGACAAAAGACACAAGGACAACAACCTGTCGTCGTTGTAAATGAAATTTTCAGCTTTATTTGCCTTCGTCAGCACATGACATCCTCCCTGAGTGCCAGCAGTAAGGTAGTGAGGGAAGAAACGTAAATATTTCAATATGACGTAATATAAAACAAATTACGTACTAGAATGATACGTAACTCGACACGTGTCACAGGTAGTAATCTGATGAATGAAAGCTCTGTGTGTGTGTGTGTGTGTGTGTGTGTGTGTGTGTGTGTGTGTATTTGTGCGTGCGCGCGTGCGCGTGTGCGAGGACGTGTGTATGCGCTCGTGTGTGTGTGTGTGTGTGTGTGTGTGTGTGTGTGTGTGTGTGTGTGTAGTCTTCAATTTAATGTCTATTCACGTTATGTGGTCTATACCCTGCCTAAGATACACAAGCATCCATTTAAACCTCCAGGAAGACCGATCGTCTCAGGAATAAACGGACCAACGGAATAAAATCTCCAAACTGGTAGACAGCTGGCTACAACCTTTTGTCACCAACCTTCCAACCTATATTCAGGATTCCACACACATGCTCCTCATCATACAACAGTGGAATCTAGCATATGGGGTCTTTCCATCAGGACACGAGGTTGGTGACAATCGATGTTGTTGGCCTGTACACCAACATTCCTCATGACGATCAAAACAGCATTACACCACTTCCTGGACAACCACTGCAATACCGATATCCCACCAGCCACTGAAGTTGTCCGAATGGCAGAGACCATGTGCTAAAAAATAATGTATTTTGCTTTGATGAAAACGTATATCACCAAATCTTTGGCACAGCATGGGCACCCCACTTGCCCCTGCAGTTGCGAATCTGTTCATGGCGTGGCTGGAACAGCAATTACTAGCCTCCAGTCCTGTTTCTATTCCTGACCATTTATGGAAATGTTTCATAGATGACATTTTTGTCTTGTGGGTGGAATCAGAAGATGAATTGGAACAGTTTATGGATCACATAAACTCGTTCCATGAAATCATCAAGTTCACCTTCAATACATCGCCATGCAGTATCCCGGTCCTGGACATAGCCATTTCCTTAAAGGATGGATTCCTTCAAACAGATCTTTATACAAAGCCCTCTGATGCACATTCTTATCTGAGTCCCCAGTCATGTCATCCTGGACATGTGCACAGGAGCATTCCATTCAGCCAGTTCCTGAGGCTTAAGAGACTGTGCTCAGACAATGCTGTGTTTGAAGAAAGGGTCCGGGAAATGTCCCAAACACTTCCAGGCACGTGGCTACAAGCAAAACGTTGTCCAAACGGCAGCAGGAAAAGTCCGACGCATTCCCCGACAAGAGGCGCTCCAGTACAAATCAAAACAAGTATCAGAACCTCGCCCACCTCTGATCGTGACACACAACCCTGCCAACCCACCATTGAGATCCTGGACACGAGAGCTACATCAGAGCCTCATCACCAACAGCGAGAGGATGAAAAAAGCAGTCCCTCAACCTCCTTTAGTGGCAGAAGGAACTGCCACTCCTTGAGGACTATGCTCATGCCCTCTTGCCTATCAGCTCTTGTTTACGACTGTCCTGGATCCTACAAATGTGAGAAGGAGAAGTGGGTGTTGTGTCAGGTCCACCTTGTGGAATCCAATTCATTCAAATCGTCCAGAAACGGGGAGAATTGTTCAGGCTCCGCAACAGAATGACATGCGAAACAAGCAATGTCATCTACCTGCTGTTTTGTGACATGTGCACTGACGCACAATTTGTTGGAGAGACAAAGAACAGTCTCAAAACAAGGTTTTTTACCAACACAGATCAAACATAAATAAGAACACGGGCACACACACACATCACATCACTTCAACAGGCCACAACATTCACTCTCCAACATGAAATGTCTACCAATAGAGAAAGTGCACTCTGAAACAAAACAAAAACGACTGCAGCGGGAGGCATTCTGGATAAGTAAATTGCAGACGCTACATCCACTGGGTTTGAACAGTCTACAGTAACACGTCGCCAGCAACCATTTTTTATGGAGCCAGGGTACCTTGAAGATCCTGACTATCTCTCCTGTACCAACATGTTTTCACCATCGATTTGTTGCGGAGCCTGAATACGTGTTTGCAAAAACAGGTTTTCACCATTATTTGTTACGGAACCTCATGTAACAACATGTTTTCGCCATCATTTGTTCTGGAGCCCGAATATTTCTCCTGTAACAACATATTGTCGCCAACAGTTCTTGTAGGCCTGCCTGAATACTTCTCCTGTAACAACATATTCTCACCATCATTGTAGTGGAGCCCGAATAATTCTTCCATAACAATATGTTTTCGCCATCGTTTTGTTGTGGAGCCCAAATACTTCTTCTGTAACAGTATGTTTCACCAACATTTTGTTGTGGAGCCCAAATACTTCACCTGTAACAAAATGTCGTCGCCATCATTTTTGTTGTGGAGCCCAAATACTTCTCATGTAACAAAATGTCGTCGCCATCATTTTGTCGTGGAACCTGAATAATTTTCCTTTAACAACATGTCTTCACCATCATGTGTGTTGTGAAACCTGGATACTACTGTAGCAACATGTTTTTGCCATCATTTGCTGTGGATTCTGAACAATCCTCCTGTAACACATGTTTTCTCCATCATTTGTGGTGGAGCCTGGATACTTCTCATGTAAGAACACGTTTTCGCCATCATTTGTTGTGGATCGTGGATACTTCTCCTGTAACAACATGTTTTCTCCGTCATTTTGCAGCAGAGTCTGAATACTTCTCTGAAACAAAATGTGTTTCACCGTCATTTTGTTGTGGAGGCCAAAACTTCTGTAACAGTATTTGGCCATCATTTTGTCTCGAAGCCTGATTACTTCTGTAACAATATGCTTCACCATCATTTTGTAGCAGAGCCTGATTGCTTCTACGTCCTGGATGACCTGAACGACGTATATACCCCCCCCCCCCCCCCCCCCCCCCCCCCGCCCTTTTTTTTTTTCTTTTCTTTTATCATTTTTCC
>JADBJO010004849.1:93954-98954 GCA_016801955.1 Conus betulinus
GTTTATATATGTGGTTGTTGAGGTCAAGTGTTATGTCTAAGTAGTTCACTACATTTTTGTTTGCTTCGATGGTGATTTTCAAGTTATGGTTTTGGAAAATTTTGCATAGTTCTTTTTTCTTGTTTTCGATGGTTCTTGGATTGTTGTTTAGCGCGGCAAGGCCGTCGTCTCTCTGTACAGTCCGACTTGCTTTCCGAGTTGTTTTTGGATGTTGGATAGCATAAACAGTCCGACCAGTTCGCATGTTTCGGCATCGTCGTACGATCCCATGGTCACATCAAATGTTGAGTTTTTATTCGTTTTCTTGATCCATGTTTCATTTCTGCTGTAGAGTAAAGTTTTTTCTTCGTGTGAAAAATGTTTTCCATTTCTGACTCTGTTATGTTTGTGTGTTTATTAGCAAATTTCAGAGCTTTAGTAAGTAGCTCTTCATCTTTGGATGGGTAGAAGTCTCCATAGATGAAGAGCTACTCACTAAAGCTCTGAAATTTGCTAATAAACACACAGACATAACAGGGTCAGAAATGGAAATCATTCTTCACACCAAGAAAACTTTACTTTCAAAATCTATAAAAGCAGCATACAATATTCGATTATGAGAAAACTGCTTCTGAACAAGAGCCATTAAAGTAAACATGTGGTCAACAGTCGAATACCATTTTTTGAAACCAGCTTGGTGATCACCAGTAATACTGTTTTCCTCAAACCACTGTTGCAATCTGTTATTTATTATCATTCCAAATTTTACTGCTTATGTTACTATGACAGATACCCCTATAATGTTTGGATTATTACCGTCCCCCTTTTTAAAGAAAGGTATTATTATTGACTCCATCCAGTTATCCGGAAATATACCATCATCAAACAGTTTGTTAAAAAAAGATTTAAACAAAACTGCACAACTTGAACAGAACAGTGTTTGAACAGTTCACCAATTATGCCATCAGGCCCGCTGCTTTATTGTTTTTTTTTGTTTTTTTGTTTTGTTTTGTTTTTTTTTTTTTTGTTTGTTGTTGTTTGTTTTTAATTGCTAATAACATTTCTTCTTCACTAATGGGACGGTTCATATAGACATCAGACTCATCTTCAAACCCCTCTTGATTTCGCTCATTGTCAGTGTTCAACAAAGTTTGAAAATGTTGAAACCACACATCAGTTGGAATGTTATTTCTAGGCTGTTTCCTTTTTGGCGATATCTTATGAACTACGGTCCAAAATTCCCTCTGTGAATTTATTGATGCTACTAACTTATCTATTACTTATTTATTATATTCTTTCTCTTTTTTTCTCTCAGGTAAATGCTTATAATCACGTCTAGCTATTACATATGCAGTTCTATCAGTGTCTTTTACTGTACGGCGACTTATTCTCAGTAACCTCCTAGCCTTTCTTTTATTAAGAACACATTCTTGATTATACCATTCCTTTGATTTCCTGTCGTGACCCTGTATACATTTTTTTCATACATTCATCACATTTCATTATAAATTCAGTAAATATCTTTAGTGCATTATTAATATCGACATCTATTAAACTTATGACAATATCAATACTTTCACTTGCTTTTTTCATCACATAAGGTATTACTAAACAAATAAGCGCTTTCATCATTCCAGACAATTTTTTTCAATAACATCGCCTTGATCTGTTTTGCTCATATCTACTAACTTTCCACAGGGAAAACGAACAGGAAAATGATCAGAATCTATACGTTCTACAACCTGTAGCTCACAAACATCGCATATACAGAGCAAAAAGTTCATTTGACAATACAAAATGGTCGTTGACAATGCTCCAGTGATCAGAAACGTATGTATAGCAACCTTTGAGGTCGCCATTACACCTACCATTTAGTACACACAAGTTGAAAGCAGTGCACATGTTTAATAACGATTTCCCGTAACTATTTAAATTTGTATCTTGAAGCACCGGTTAGTGCTCAGAGACTGACTAGCCATATATCAAAAATATTAAACCCAGAAAAAATTCTGAGAGATATTAGAAGTTCTACCATTCAAGTCACCGTTTAGAATGACATAAACATCATTTTGTGATCAACAAGTCAGTTTAAAACATTCCTCAGTACACTAATACCATTATCTACATCAAAATGGACATAAAAGGGAGAACCTTGGGGGGAATGCACGAGCAAACATACAAAATATCCTTGTCTATTCCAAATAAGATTTTGTCAATCAAGCAGACAATCAAATTTGGATTATTTACTTCCACAGCGCTAACAAAGGGGATAAATTCATTTCTTATTAAACAAATTACACCTCCAGATCGTCTCCCTTGTCTCGTAGATTTGACTGCCAGCTTACAAAATATTTTAAACCCAACAAACAAATCATCTCGACATTCCTCTATAAATGTCTCAGTTAAACAAACAAAGTCAAACTGATACAAAATGAAATAAAATCGAAATCAACAAGTTTTTTAAGAAGAACAACCCATTAATATTCCATGTTAAAAAATCCAAAGGTTTCTGTACAATAGGAAAAACCGTGTTGTTTGTGTATTCACACGTGGTAGCGGACGGCAGCGATGCCAAATAGGTTTGCCTCGACGAACAGTGCTCACGTGTGACACTGCCACCAGTGACCAAGAGGTCTACCGGTGTTATGTCACAGACGTTCCCATTTTCTGTACAGCATTTTTCGTCATGTGGCCGGCCGATTCCCTATCTTGACTCGTTCAAGTTGCCATGGGAATCGAGGAAGTACTTTTTGCCATCGATAATTAGATGGTCAAAAATCATTGAGGCCCTTTTCCCGTCGGCTCTTGCCTTCTTGAGATCGGGAGAGAGGCCACGTCTGATTTCCCTGACACGAAAAGAGAAATCCTCTCCAACAAAGATATTACTGCCCTTCAATTTTGCTTTGGCTTTAAGAATTCTGAGCTTGTCTTTGCACGAAGAGCAGCAAGCTATGATAGGAGAGTTATCTTTTGCATTTAACCTGTGTACACGGTCAAACTCGTTTTCCATTGTTACGTCCAATTTGTCTATAACCAGGTCAAGTAATTTCCCTTCATACTGTTCATTCGTCTCAGTTTGGTGTCCAGGGACACCATAAAAAAAAAAGAGATAATTGTGCTTTGACTGACATTCTAAATCGTCTGTTTTTCTTTCTAATTGCTCTGCTTTAGCCAAAAGCTCAGTTTTTCTCTGCCAACTCCAAGTTTTCTTTCCTCAAATTAACCACCTCCTCCCGCAGATCATCAAACCCACAATGCATAGCAGCAAACTGATTGCGAAGGTCCTTTAGGCTATTTTCCATTTCAGCAAACTTACAGTCCAGCTTGTTCATCACGTCCGCTATGGTGGGTGGCTGGGTAGAAAACAGAGTCGTCTGCCCGGCGTCCAGAGAAGCCCCGGTCCTGTCCATGCTGGTCCTCCGTCCTGTCGTGGCACTCTGGCTGCCCGTCCTCGACTGCCGCACGCTGGTGGGTCCAGGGTTCCGCTCGACGTCTCCGCAGCGTAGCAGCAAACTGCCCCAGAACATCAGCGTGAGGAGCAAGCCTAGGGTTACACCCGGCAGCTCTGGTTCGCGGTGTCAGCATGGCGACCGTTTTGCTCTTTTTGTCTGTGGCCCTTTTCAACATAAAGTGGACGTAGACAGGTAAAAAAGGAGTCACATGATGCCCTGAAGAGGAGGTGGGCTAAAGGCATGGTGTCTTCTGTACTTGATGACCGAAGTACAGGCTCCTGATCGACTTCAGTCCTTCAAAGTTGACGAAAGCAGTGAGATAGTGTCAACAGCGATCCGCACGCTACAAGCGGCGGCTCACGCCCCAGAGAGAGAGAGAGAGAGAGAGAGAGAGAGAGAGATTCAGATTCAGATGTTTAATTCGTATTTAGGCCATTGGCACTAATGAAGGGGAGTAATTGAACACTCATTTCACACACACTTTTCTATACACATTATAAAGTCAGAACAATATGTTACGAAATAGCAACCTCACGGAACTGAAATGCTTTGTACAAGTAAATTGATAGATTTCTAACTGTTCTTTCACGTTTGCACGCCAAAAGTAAACTTAGTCGAAACAGGTTGGAATCTATAAAACTTTGCAGGAATGTATTGTTGTCTTAAATTATTTAGTGCTGGACAACATAAGACAAAATGAACCTCATCCTCTTTACCGTTTTTACACAGTGGCCATATTAAGTCATTCTCATTATGGGATCGATATTGGTAGTAATGCTGAGCAATATCTGTTACCCCGAGTCTGAACTTGGTCATTACAACTTTCTGATGTCTATCTAAATTTAGCAACAAATGAATTTTCACGTCAGGTACTGTACAAAATGTTCTATATACATTAAATTTATCGCTACTCTTAATATGATAATCCCATTCCTGCCATCTACATGAAATTAATCTTTCCTTAAAATCATACAAAAAGCATTAACTTCTCTACACCTTGATTTGTCCAAACAAAACCATATCCAAAAGTAAACAATTCACAGCAGGTGTTTGAAGCCCAGTTTCTTTTGTCGCGTGAATCTAAATCTAGCAGCATCCTATGGGCTTTGCTTGGCAGCAATCACTCATCCATTCGAGTAAGTTTTAGCCAAAATCTAACACATTTAACTACTGAGTGGATATATATTGCATACCAATTTGTTTTCCCTATATATTAGATCATTTGGTGTTCTTATTTCAGCCCCTAAATTTTTTTAAGGGCAAAGAAATGTTTTTTTTTCACATGAAAAGCAGCATTGTCTAGACCCCATAACTCAGCACCGTACATAACCATTGGTTGAATTTGTGTGTCAAATAGTTTCAAAAATAAACTGAGAATTGCATTTCAGTCTATACAGTTTCTTTAGAATACACATCAATGCATTTTTAGCCCTGCTCACCAAATCCTGGCATGCAACTGAAAAAAAACTCAGTTTTGTGGAGAAATAAATTTCCAGATACTTATATATATTCACAACTGATAGTGCAGCCCCATTGTAAGTCCATCTTTCTCTTGCTACCAAGTATCCG
>JADBJO010004849.1:108954-134035 GCA_016801955.1 Conus betulinus
CCCCAATTTTGTTAACTGATTACTTTAAGAAGATTAAGATATTTGCTGGCTTCGTTGATAATATGTTCAACATGGTTTTTCCAAGTTAATTTAGAGGTAGTATTTACTCCTAAAAATTTCATCTCGGTGACACAATTCAATACATTGTTATCTACCTTAAAAGTAGGAATATTACAAGTATTTCCACCAGCGTCAAATAATATCATTTTTTTTCCTGCCGATAAACTAAGGCCTTTTTCAAACATGAATATTGCTATATTATCTAGGTCACGCTGAAATGTTTTTTTTTTTTTTTTTTTTTTTCATCAATTGAGAGATCTGACTGAAGTTTTCTTCTTTAAAGTTACGTTCATCCACATGTAAATATCGTCAGCATATTGCACCAAGGAGCAGTTTTTAGATAAATGCTTTGGGAGATCGCATATCAGAATATCAAAAAGTAGTGGAGCAATGACCGATCCCTGAGGATTGCCCATTTATAAATATTTTTTTGCTGGAATAGACATTTTGTATCTTTGTTTCCATACTTGTATTGGTCAGAACATGCTTTGATATAGTTATATATATATGACCAGAGAGACCAGTGGTTTTCAATTTATATAAAGTCTCCCATGCCAAACATGATCATACGCTTTTCTGACATCAAAGAAAGTAGCGAGGGATATTTTTTTCTTCTGCAAATTATTGTTTTACACGAGTCGTCAATTTTACCAGATGGTCTATTGTTGATCTGCCTTTTCTAAAGCCTGCGTGTATAGCCTGAATTATACCACGTTTTTCACAGTGATATACAAGCCTACTTAAAACGATTCTTTCCATATAACTATTTATGTTGGATCTAGGTTTGCCCTGCTTTAAGATCGTTACGACTACAGATTCTTTCCAAACAGAAGGGATACTTCCATCTTGCCAGCATTTTGTTACGATGTTATGAAGAAATGATACAAAATTTTCTGGCAGGTGTTTTAACATCTCATTCGAAAGTGCATCCAGACCAACTGATGTTTGTTGTTGTTGTTGTTGTTGTTTGTTGTTTGTTGTTGTTGTTGGTAAAGATATTATTGCATTTCTTAATTCCTGTAGAGTGAAATTCGCGTTTAGATAATGGTCATTTTTTTTCTTCTGGATCACAATACATATCGTTCTTCTTTGAGTTTCCCCTCATAGCTTTGCATTTATCAGAAAGGCTATTTGTGGGACTATTCTTTGCAAATATATATGCGAACGTTTCGGTTTTTTTGAGCAGCAGTTGGAAATCGCTCATTTTCTAAAGCACTGGATAAATTGGAAGATTCACTCCCTGTTTCATCTCATGGACCTTTGTCCAAACTTTTTTTAACGTCGTGATGAACATAGACTTCGGTGAGACAAAAGGACGACCAATGGTTTCGTTTAGCTTTTTCAATGACTCTGCTGCTCATATTCTTGGCCCGTTTCATAGTGACGTTGTTTTTCGGCTTGCCTTGAACATGTTCTTTGTATTTTAGTTTCTTTTCATCAACAGCACGTTTGCAGGATTCCGTCCACCACACATTTCCGCTATGAACTGATCTTTTGTGATTAGTTTTTGGAATGGATTTGGTTGCAGCATACAAGACCGATTCAGAAAAGTGTGTGTACATAGTTTCAACATCCTGGTTTTCAAGAGTTGTTACATTTAAAGACATTAAACTAGATTTGAATTTCTCCCAGTCAGCTCGTTTGTAATTATATTTTGGAATTTTATCAACTGTGTTGTCTTGTGCAACTGTAAAACCTCTGAGTGATATGGTAATAGGGAGGTGGTCACTTCCCAAAGTCTTTATCAACCTGCCAGGAACAGCAAAGAGTGAAAGATGCGGAGATGAAAGAAAAATATCAATTGCTGAGGGTCTATGGTTAGGAATATCTGGCAGTCTAGTGACACGCCCATCATTTAGAAGGTTCAGGCCAGAATCAAGAATATTTTCTACCAGACGATTTGAGCTAACCTGAGAGCAACAACTGTCCCAGAAGGGAGCATGTTCATTGAAATCGCCGGTGATCAACCACTTCTGATTTTGTGCGTCTGTAGTACGTAACCAGTCAGTTTTACAGTCAAATACTCCTTTGGGAGGTATATAGAAACTATGTTTAGTGTTAACGACATATCGAATCTTACACACCCTGCACATGAGTGAATGTTTGCAGCATTTTTTGAAACCGCCGATGTTATAAGGTGGTAAAACACATGTTCGTGTATGTAGATGGCTGTGGACACTTTGTCGCCTTCAGCAGTCTGTTGACACACTGGAGGATAAAAAAAGTTTGCCAGCCATTGTAGTTTATCACTAGACACATTTAGTGACTGCAGAATTGAAATGGAGAATGAATTATCTGCAATGAGCTCTTGAATGTGGGAGATGTTAGTTGCCACCGAGTGACAATTCCACTGCAATATGTCTATTTTGGACTCTTTAGCAAAAAATAAGTCAAAAGCAGTTTCAAAAATTACTAATGTTTTTAGACAAAAGAAAAAAAAAGTAAAATAAACAGATGAATACAAATGGGTGAAAAACGAAACGATTCAACTAGAGGAGTCCACAAAGTCATGGACTTAGGTGGGAGAAATCAGTTTAACTGGGGACAAAAAGATTTAACAATGATGACGATGTTAAATGCAATCAAAGCATTGACACAGTCGATGGAAAGACAGTCATGGAAACCAGCGGAAGAAGTCACGCCGTGGCGGTGGCACCAGGAGCTATGTAGCTGTAGTGGTGCCGGTACTGTCACCATGGACGGGGTCCATCATCCCTGTAGGGTCTGGTGGGGACAGGTCTTGCAGGTCGTCTTGGTTTGGACCAAAACAGGTGGTGAAGATGACGACCAGGTTCCCAGCAAAGACACTCAAGCCTGAAGGATGGATGTTGTCCCGCATGTACTGGGCCTTGTTGCCGACATTTTCATGAGATACAACGATACGTTCTTATCATCATGAAGACTAGACAGTACATGGGCGTTGAATATTTCACGTTTTGTGTTTAGGTCTGAAAGTCTGGTAGGAGCAACCCAGCTGATGATGATAAGCATTTTGGGATATTTCTTTCTCAGACTTTGAACGAGCTTGACAAAGTTTTTTGATGTTTGCTGTGTGTCTTTTGTGTTTTTGAGATCGTTCACACCTACATGGAGTACAATGGCATCGCATAATCCACTGTATTGTCCAACTGAGTATTCTTACATTCCTTTATTGTGTAGCACTTCTGACGTTTTACAACGTGCAAGCCATACCCCAAACCTAGTCTTTCTTCACATATGCCATTTAACACAGAATCCGAGAGGATCAGAACTTTGGGGAGATCGGAGTTGCCGCCAGTTTCACATCTCTCCGAATTGTTTGCTTGTAAAATTAAACTGCTGTTAACAGGTGAGTGGTGGTACGGTTTAGGGGAACTCCTTTTATTAGTTTGTGTGTTTTCCTGTACTTTTTGTTCTTTGGACAGTATCGATATAGGTCCGACACTTGAGACCAGGATCTTTCTCGTGACGTGATATCTTTTTTTACAGCCTGTTTTACGTCACTTGTTTTCGCGTCACTCTGATCGTCCACTGTATGTTGTGCAGAGTTCCCCACTTCGAACTTGACAACATCGGAAAAACTCGGCGTACACATGTCTCTGTCAGAAACCGGCGTTTCTATTTCATTTCTTGATTTTGTATATTCTGTCTGAGTGTCACTGTCCTTTGCATTTGTGACTTTGTTGTCTTTTTGTCGTATGATGGAACATAACTTATCGATTCCATCAGTGATGGTAGATTTTAGATCTGACATAGAGACATTCATTTTTTTCAAGCAATAGATCTGCATTAGAAAAGCCTTCAGCCGAAACATCTTTTATAAAACTAGTATACACATCCGGGACCTCTGTCTGCTCGTTTTGATCTTGACCACTGTCATGTGCACATGTTATGTTAATTGTAATGTACACATGTTGTTTTGCGTATAACTTTTGGTTTTGAGATAGCAGGTTGCCTGGCCTTGTGGTTTTAAGTGAAGAGTGTCATGTGAATGCACGTCGCTATTCTGTTGGCTGTGGGCCTGTGTGAGTACTGGTTAGGTGCACTGCGCGCGCTATTGAATTTACCTTTAGAATCACATGATCCATGCCAGCGGAGAAGTCGGAGGGCCTGATGGTTTGTTTGGACTGAGGCCAGAGCGAGACTGCGTTGCATTAGAGGTATGTTTAATTTGGGAGAAGTGAAATATATGAGCAAAAGTAAGGAAGACGTTTGTATTTAAAAGAAAAGAAAATAATAAGAACAAGTGTGGTTAAAGTTGTACCAATTCTTTTATTAAAGAATGGGAAATGAAAAGCAACATTCAAAATAAAAGCTTATGCATAGGGAAAGGTTACTGTTTTACATCTTCATGTTGAGGTGAGTTCCATTTTTTTTCTCTTTAGTAATTATAGAAACTGTACGTGGTTCCGAGTGTGTTGACAGACTGGCTGTCGCACATGGGCCATGGACCTAGGGCCTTGGGGTGGTCCCAGAGGTGCCGGTCCAAGTCCCCAGCTCAGGAAAGTTTGTATTAAGCGACGCCCTATTCAGCTGGAGATGACTGTCACCTGTGTGTCTTCCTCAAGGTTAAGAGAGTGACCAGAGAGTGAAATTTATATTCATCTTCTTATAAAAGAAAACCTGGAATATGGAAGCAGTGGATCTATTTTCCTGTAAAGGAATTTTAAATGTGGAAACATTTTGGGTGAGAAATATTTAAAGGCGTGGTCGAATGGAACTGATGTTCCAGTATTCCTAAAAAGGAGAGTGATAATTGATAAGACACAAGTGGGGAAGGATACCCCAGAACTTCCGCCCTAGAGACAGTAACGATATTGGTATTTTGGGCTGGATAATGAATGATTTTTATGTGTCTCCTGATGCGAAGAAAGGATGTTGATGCATGCCCCCTGATGTTTACGAATGATGTGATATATATTCCCCCATTGCTGGTGATAGATACTGATACTAGATAGATACTGATTCATCCCCATTATATTTATGAATTCCTTGATTGTAGGGAAAGCAGTTGTTTCTTTTTCCTCCTTTGTGGAGTGGAGGTATAAATTAAATTATTTAAGTATTGGCGTTTGATTAATAATATTTGTACTCCCGTAGAAGGAGGGGAAACAAACCTTTCTGTGTGTTATTATTTGGCGCTCCTTGGGTGAGAGGAGTGATTGCGTGTACGTGCGGAGTGTACTTTGGGCAGAAGTGCATGTGTGTGTACGACTACTAGAGTATGACACGATTACAGACATTACGAACATCAGCTATATCATCTCGTTGGCCTGCCTTTTCTTGCCCATTTTCTTTTTTTTTTTTTTCTTTCTCGATCTCCGAAAGAAGCTGAGGGCTCATAAATTTGGAGGCACATACCTGACACATGCATTTTAGGTGAGAACAAAAGAAAGCACACAACATATAGTCCGGTAGATAAATTCTTGACCAAGGAATCGACGTAGAACGCTCTGAACACATGAGCGTGCGGCCACTGGCGTTACCGTTACCTTGGGAGCGTTCACCCTGGTTCAATTTTTCATTGTCTTTTTGACAGAAATCTGAGGCTGCAGCAGACTTGTTCTGAGACACAGATGTAACTGGCATCTTGCTGCACACATTGGAAGTTTTCTGGAAGCTTTTAGAGCCTCGTGCTCTCCCCCATGACTGTCTTCCGCTGGGAGCAGCTAGAAGAGAATGCTGTTCATCGCCCTGTTGTTACGTGTGTGTGTGTGTGTGTGTGTGTGTGGGGGGGGGGGGGGGGTATTCTTGTTCTTTCGTAGGTGCTTATATATTACACATGATTATATTTTCTTCTGAATAAAATCATGTAAATATTTTAACTAATATTTTGCTTTCTTTCAATTACTCCCCTTTTCTGAAAAGTCTGTATTAGCTGGCAAAAAGAATAAGGTCCTGTACACACTTTTCTATTACATTTTATTCTAAAAGTTTCGTCATGTTGCCGTTTGAATGCAGATGATTCAGTTCCCTTCTACGAGAGAAAGGCCTTTTTAAGGAATCCGAGTGATATGATAATTATAAAAGCCTTTTTAAGGAATCCGAGTGATATGATAATTATGTGGTGTGTAAAAAGATGGGAACTGAATTATCGCTATCTTTGCTCAAGGGTAAATCTGGATGTGTACCTGTTCAGCTTCACAATGTACTTCAACTAGAGTAAAACAGCCGGAAAAAAGAAAGACAGAACGAAACTTTCCTTTAAGCAAACTTGACGTGTGTGTGTGTGTGTGTGTGTGTGTGTGTGTGTGTGTGTGTGTGCGAGTGAGTGTTTGTGTTGTTTGTGTGTGTGTGTGTGTGTGTGTGTGTGTGTGTGTGTGGAGAGAGACATACCGATCATTTACTTCAAATACCACAGGGACTGATTTATGACATTTTCCTTCTGACATCCTAGCGCTTGGCGTTTGACTGCTGGTAATGATGTACGTTCTTTAGTGTGAGCACGTGTGGATATAAATGCGTGCTTGCGTGTGCGTGTGTGTGTGTGTGTGCGCGCGCGCATGTGTGAGTGTATATGTATGTGCATGTGTGTGTGTGTGTGTGTGTGTGTGTGTGTGAGCGTGGATGCGTTTGTGTATGAATTAGAAACCGGACCCATCAAATCAACAGGCAATGACTAAAGGATGTCATTATGCTGTCGCCTTGCCTAGTGGGTACCTGGATTCATACTTTCACCTTACTCCACCATAAGTCCAAGTCAGGTTGTGACTATATAATCACAGACTGTGTATTTGTGACTGTGTAATCACAAAACGGTATGTTTGGAAGCGTGTATGTGCGTACAGATAAGACAAACTGGACAGCAAAGAAGAGATCAGGAACAGAAATCACACTAAGTACCACACACTAAAACGGACAAGCGCACAAAAACACAGGTTCGGTAACACAATTGCGCATATCGGTAAAATAAGCTATTTCGGACTAAGACGACTTCACGTGGTCATTCTGTGATGGGTTCACGTTAATTTAAATACATATTTGAGGTTAATTGAATATTTTCAGAGCAATTTGGAAGGTCAGAAGGTGTCAAATGGAAATCCTACTATCTAAGGAGTGGACCCAAGGAGTACGTATAATGGTAGGAAGGGAAATAACCAAGCACAAGAATAATTGGAATCCTCATCTGACATAAAAAAAAAAAAGGAATGCGTTCAAACACTCTTTACAGACAAACACATTGACTACAAGTGAGGGGTTTACTGCGCTGAAATAACATTCTAGACCATAAACACCTCTGATAGGATGGCAAAGCACTTTTACGTGCGGAGATACGCTTTATAACACGACACTTATTTTGATTTGTATCAAGTCAATTTAAAGCAAGCGAAAATTGCTCAGTCCTTGGGGAATTTCCGCAAAATCCCTATATACACACAAGTAAACCGCAACCAGTTCACAACCAGATTTCAAGATCACCTTTTACTTATGATTCTGCAAATACCAGATAAAACGAAAAAGGGTTTCTTCTTACAAAAAAAAAAAAAAAAAAAAAAAAAAAAGAAAGAAAGAAAGAAAGATTACAGAAAGAGCAGCCTCAGTCAACCAACAGCAGTAATAATAATCTATTTTACCTTGTGCAAACTAGAAAGTAAACGGGACACACAAACAAACAAGTTTCTCAGTCTTTGATTCTTTTAAACATTTCCTCAGTTTTCTTTTAGTACCGCCACGATCTGGGAAAAGAATAAGGGAGGCAAACAAGGGGGGAGAGAGAGAGAGAGAGAGAGAGAGAGAGAGAGAGAGAGAGAGAGAGAGAGAGACTTTGACACTTTGACACTTTGACACTTTGACACTTTGATATTTTATTGTCATTACCAAAGAGGTCTTTTGACAAGGGGGGAGAGGTAACAGAACAAAAAATATTCCTCTCTTCCTTTCCTGCAAACAAATAGTACACTTTCCTAGCGTGTATCAAATCCAAAGTTAACAAAAACAAATAAATTCGTAACATTTCGTTATGTCCTCACCTCACGGACAGGAGTAATGCAGTAAAGTTTAGAAAAAAAAAAAAAAAAAGAAACACCTGAAGACTGACTAGACCATCCACTCAATCAAGTGATGACATTGTATTTTACTGATCTCTTTAACATGCGATGAATGATAATATTCATTCAGGTATCTCTTATTATGTATTATCTTCTAGTTCTTTCAAACCCACATCTGATATATGCATATTTACATAAGTGAAATACCTAATGGTACACAAAGTTGCGATCGTTATAAAAATTTTGCAACCTGTGACTGCGAAATAACCATGGCAATTTCAGCAACACATGAACCATATAAGACAGTATTGACATTATCAAAGTTATTCATCTCAATACCTTCCTCCTGATAGAGCGAGGTCAACACTGAGCTTTCAAACAAAAGATGACGTACGGAAAAATGTTTTCTCCGCAGACACAAGTAATACCATGAGAATATTTAGTGTTCCAGGTATTCAGCCTTCATTTATGAATTAATCTAACAATGTGCCTAGGGCACGATGGTAAAGTAGCCACTTCTTTATAAAATTCTGCTTATGTGTGTACTTTTCCATAATTTGGATTTATTCACAAGAGGACAAATCTAAAGGATTTTTGGTTAAATTTTCAGCATTTCTATTTGCTCCTTCTTTTGCAAGACTGTCTGCTATTTCATTCCAGTTATACCACAGTGAGATGGGACCCAACAAAAATCAATTCTTATACCTAGAGTTATGAAACAATGCAATACATGCTTTATTTCAAAAAGCAAATCTTTTCTAGCTTTGCAGTCTCAACGCTCTAGTGATTGTAAAACAGATTTGGAATCAACACACAGTAGGATTTTATATAAAGCAATTGGCGTATCATATATGTACATCAAAGCCTTCAGTATTGCATATAATTCTGAGGTATAAATTGAAAAACCCCTTTCCTAAATGATATGATTTCCTGACATTTAAAGTTGGTATTATAAAGCAGAACCACTCTCAGAGGATTCCATTATCGACCCATCTGTAAACACTTTTAAATGATTTGGATAGCTGTTTTCTAAATGTTCCCAAACTTCAGTTGTTAAGATATTTACATTATCACTTTTCTTTAGCATAGTGTATTTATAATCAAAAGAAGCATTTAGGTGCTCCCAAGGAGGCATTGAAGGTACCGCAGGAAATTTTGGTATAGCAGTAATATCAATATTACAATGTGACATAAAGTCAGATGTGTAGTTTCTAATTGGTTGGATGTATGATATGTTTTTCGAACTCTTAGGAAAATCTTTACTGGAATCCATCAGTATTTCTTCAGTAACTGAATTTTCAACAGAAAGACTTCTGACAATATATTTGGACACATTCAATATTCGCTTCTCATTTAGTGGTAATATATTTGTTTCTTTATAACATTTAGTAGTGTTTGTATGAACTGGAACTCCCAGAGCTAATTTCATGGCCTTACTATCCAAGCTTTGCAATCTCTTTAAAAGAGAAGTAGGTGCAGAGAAATACACTTCCTGCCCATATGTGAATTTCGATCGGACTAACGAGATGTAAAGATGTAAAACGGTATGACAGTCCTGACCCCATGGTTGATAACCTATTATTTTAAGAACGTTCAATCTTTTTCTTGTTTCATCAATCAAATTTTCAATATGTGTTTTCCATTTCAGCTTCGGGGTTAAAAATACCCCCCCAGAAATTAACTTTTTGTTTATATTCTAGAATCTGACCATCTATCAAAAGCAAGGGTAGCACCTTTGGGTTCTCACCATTGTTAAACAACATAAGACATGCTTTTTTCTCCAGATAGTTCTAATCCGTTGTTCTTCATATATATATATATATATATATATATATATATATATATATATATATATATATATATATATATATAGATAGATAGATAATCTATCCAATTCCTTTTGGTAATCTTCTGTACAAAGTTTATTGTTCTTTTATTTGAATGTTTCCTTAATGTACAGTTAATCCAAATAGCGATATCATCTGCATATTGAACTACATGCGTGGCTTTTGACATAGATTTGGGAAGATCATGAATTAGGATTGTAAACAACATGGGAGCATAACTGATCCCTGAGGAATACCCATATCTACATTCCTATAGAATGAATAAGTTCTTCCAATTCGTGTACATATGCTTCTTTCTGTTAGGAAGCTTTTAATGTAATCAAACATTCTCCCAGAAATAACAACATTTTTTTAATTTGAAAAGTAAGCTTGCATGCCATACACAGTCATAGGCTTTTTGACATCAAAAATGTAGCCGAAGTCCTTTTTCTGTGGGAGAATTGTTTTTTAATGCGACTGGTCAGTTTAAATTAACTAAATGATCTGTGGTACAACGACCTTTTCGAAAGCCCGCTTGCTGAACAGGAATCACGCCATTTTTTTTTCACAGTAATATAACAGTTGTTTTTTGAATATTTTTTTTTCTAAAAAATTACCAGCATGAGAGGTTAGAGCTATGGGTCTGTAACTGTGTAAAGATGTCCTCGGTTTACTTCCTTGAGTACTGGGACTACTACCGAACTTTTCCAGATTTTTGGAATAGTGTCATTAATCCAATATTTTTGAATAATGAATGCAGTATTACTTTCCACGAAGAAGGTAAATGTCTAATGAGTTGATAGGACACCCCATCAAGGTCAACAGCTGAATCATGTGAAGGGATAGAATCTAATGCTTCTGTTAGTTCTGACAACAGTAAAGGTGAGTTTAAGAAATGTTCGTTTTTTTTGTGGAGGAGCCATATAATCATCTTTTTGTTCCTCATTGTTTCTGTGAAGAAGGCTTTCTGGCTGAAGAGATTTTTAGACTGACTACAAGCTGAAAAAAACCAGAAAAAGCTTCAGCTTTATCCAAAGCAGAAGGAAAATCAGTTTGTAGCTTTATAGGGTATGACTGACTTTTTATAGCAGTTTTTCTTTTCTTTAACTTTTTTTTCCAAGCTTAAATAAATCTTTTGATTCCGATACTTCGACTTCGCAAAACTCAACCCAGTACTTCCTTTTAGCTTGAGCAATTATTTTAGCACATTTATTCTTTTCTTGTTTCATGATTATAAAGTTTTCTTCTGACTTATATCTTATCCATGTTTTGTAGCTTTTTTCGCTTTGATTGTACAGCGAGTCTACATTCTTCTGTCCACCATACGTTGCCTACATATTTTCCAATCTTTTTGTATTTATTTTGGGATAGTCTTTTCAGCTGCTAAAAATACTACTTTTGAGAAATTAGCATAGAATATATCTAGATCGTCATCCTCAATTGGTGATGTATTTTGTGACAGAAGAAAAGTTTGAAAGACTTCCCAGTCGGCCAATTTATAGTTAAATTTTGTAATTTTACATTCAGTGGTAGACGGTTCATCAAATATATTTTCATTAAAAAGGATTGTAATGGGAAGGTGATCACTCCCTAAACAATCTTCTACTGTTCCAGTTATAGTTTACTGCTATATTTGGAGAAACAAGCGATAGATCTATTGCACTAGATTTGTGAGTAACTACATCAGGAATTCTCGTAATTCTACCGTCGTTTAATAAAATTAAACTTGAATCACACATACTTTCAACAAATCTATTTGATGTCACTTTATTACAACTTGTGTCCCCAAAAGAGCGCATGAGCATTAAAGTCACCCATAATAATCCACTTCCTCTTTGTAAAATCAGTATGTTTCAGCCAATCTGTGTCATCCTCTTTAGGACCATTAGGATAGTACATGGACAGAACATTATAAACTGATTCCTTATTTACTTTGATGACAGCACCTGTGGCAAACACATCTTGTTTATCTATGGGCACTGGAAGTGGCTAATATTTGTAAACTCAAGGTCAAGTCTAATATAGATAGCAGTTTGCACCTTTTTTATTTACCTCACTGATACTGTAAAGAGGTGGATAGTAATAATTCTTAAGATTGGGAAGCTTTTCTTTTCCACATTCAATGACTGGAGCGCTAAAACACTATAGCCTTTCTCCAGAACATGACTTTCAAAAGATAATAGGTTAGTGGAAATAGACCTTGCATTCCACTGAAACACTATGAAGCAGCTGTTTGGATCTAGCTCCATAAGAAACTGAATTTACAGGCATAACTGTAGTTATGCAGATTGTAGTCATTTCTGTCATGTTTCATACCCTTACTGTCACAAAGATATGATTATAAATATAGTTGATAGGGTCTTGGACAATATAGGAGTATCTATTCATGAGCATAGTTAATCTGACAAAGAGGATTTCATAACATAAACAAGCCAAACAAAATGTGAAAAATTTGAGGGAAAAGTGAACAACCAAAAATGTAACAATAACAAAATGTGATTTCAGCAGACTAGCTGTGCAATAACAAGTTCTCTGGCTGTCAAACAAGATAATATTCCAGAGGGATGTTGTGTCTCACAAAGCATAGACTGACCAAAACGACATGCATTTTTAGCTTTGGATATAAGGGAAATCCAATATACTGATGGTGGTATTTTCATTAGATCCTCACAACATGTAAGAGCTGTGCCCTCTATCTCATTCACACACAGACACAAACACACCCCATACAATTAAAAAACAAACAACAACAACAAAAACACCTCTCAACTTACGCCAAATACACACACATGCACACTTACTTTTTCACGTTCTACTGCATGCATGTATGCATGCGCGCGCGCACACACACACACACACACACACACACACACACACACACACACACACGCACGCACACGCACGCTTGCGCGCGCAGGTGCGCACACACGCACTCACTCCCCCCCCCCCCCCCCCCCCCCCCAACACACACTTACACACACGCTCTCATTGCACAGCTGTATGTTGCAAACACAGGGCATTCTATGGATAGTCCCAGCTGGTGTACCACACACCCCTCCAGTCATAAAAGCCACTGGGGATGTTGTATCTCTGGGCCTTGCATGTTGCCTGGGCTTTTCCCGAAAGAGGTCCTGGAGATGCCTGCCCAAGTTTCTTGCCAGCACAGGCGACCCTCGCTGGTTTGGGTGTAGCTGTCTCGAAGGGCTCTCTGCAGCAAGTTCTCGTGACTGACAAAGGTAATGCTGTTCTCGTCGACAAGTTCAGCGAAGACCAAGGCGTTAAATAAGTGTCTTTTTGCTTCTAGGAAAGAGTCTTTCACTGAAGTCTTGCTGATAACCAGCTTCGCGTTTGGGGTGGTCAGTCTGTATCTTGCGTACAGCATCGATGAACATCTTGCTGGCAGCCTGGGCAGTGTTACGTTTTAGAGTGTTGATACCACAGTGGAGAACAAAAAGCATCAGCATCTTTACATGTTTCCACAGCCTTCCCAATGTCCTCGATTGATGACGATTTTCGCTTTCCGACATGAAGGCCGTAAGATAGGTCCAGTCGTTTTGGCTGCACGCCGTTGAGAATGGAATCGTGGATAATAGCGACAGTTGGTAGTTCTGGCTTCGTCTGAAAATCTCTTGTAGATCTAGGTCTAGATCTACAACTACCACTGGTACCAGGAGAAACTTCTTTCTTTCTTTTGTTGAGAAGGTGATATCATCCTTGCTGCGTCATCCGCACGAATAGCGTCAGAGGACTTTAAATTCTTTGTTTTGATTCAGAAGGGTGGGTTTTGCTTTTATTTTTAAGTGGATTTTTTGTGTTGACCTATCCTACATGATTTTGGACCGCTTTCAGGTGTAACAACTGGTGAGGCCAATACTGGTGTTTTAATGGCATCAGAGTAAGACAGAGCTTGCTGAGAAGATGGCACTACTTTTCCAGTCTTATCCTCATTATGATTTTTCTGCAAACTTAGAATGATGTTTGTTAGATTTTCTATGTTCTTCTCCTATGCCACGATCCGATCACATAAAAATTTTACGCTGGTACTCACACTGTCCTGTTGATCAAATTGGCCTACTGTTGACAGACTGGAGGTAAGGGTAGAACGTTGTTGAACAGCACTGTCAAAGATGTTACCATTGGAAGAAAATTCTTCTAAGCCATCGGTTGTAGTGGCGACATTCTTGGATTTCACAGGCTCAGACTGCTTGTTCTCAGTGCTGACCGAACATTTCCTTGTAGAGTTCTTTGAAGAAGCATCTCGTACTGGTTGAATCCTGGTTTTAATCATGACTATACATTATAAGAGCACAACTGTCCACGACATGTGTTAGTTCAATACTCCTGCCGCCATCTTGCGCATGAATCTTGTGCCATTTATCTGCAAAGGCATTGAAACTTTTCAGAATGGAACACATTCTTAAATGAGAAAAACCAGCGATATTATTCTTTACTTTCCATATCTGAGTGCCAATTCTGTTTAAAAGAACAAATAAGCCTGTCTTTAAATTCCGCAATGAGCTGTCACTCATTTCCTACTTCCTGGGTCATCCACGCGCTATTCCGAAGCCCTGTTCAGAAAGGACTTTCTTTGCTTTATAAGCCCAGTTTTCTTTACCTTTTTCCATTTCTAGAAGCATCATATCATAGACTTGCCTGCTCAAACGGGACTGGGGTAGCTTCAAGATCTTCAACCAGTACTTAATACATTTAACAAATGTACTTATATACAAAGGGTATCTGCCCATTTCTCCATATAAAACGGTGTTGGATGAATGAATAGATACTTGAAGAAAACACTTCATAGCATACGTACGTACTTTCCATCTGCGAATTTTCATGGAGAGAGAGAGAGAGAGAGAGAGAGAGAGAGAGAGAGAGAGAGAGAGAGAGAGAGAGAGAGATCACATAGTCCAGTTTTGAGGACAGTGTCAAATCTTTATGAAGTAAATAACGAACAAGTAGAGTAACTCTTATTCTCATGATGAAAAACAAGCCAACAAACGAAAAGTAGAGGAACTCTAGCTATCATGAAGATTCAACAAAAACGACAAACGAGCAAGTAGGGTAACTCTTGCTCTTTAGACGAAATAAATAACAAATAAGTAAGGCAGCTCTTACTTCAACTAAGAAACAAATAACAAACAAGAAGTATATCTCTTACTCACATGTCTGTGACAAGCATTCGGAGTGGGTTGTGTCCTCCTGGGGGGGGGGGGGGGGGGGGGGGGGGGGGGGGCTTTGTTTATTTTCTCTATTACAGTTATGTTAACATTTTACCCCCACCCTATCTCTTACTAGTTATGGAAGGAGCAATTTTCCAGTACTAATCATCAAAAACAACAACAACAACAAAAAAATTCTCAGGATTGTTAATACTCACTAGTGACTCAGGAATAAGTTTCCCTAGGCTTGTACTCTTAGAAGCACTTGTAGCACTGAGAGACAGAATTAGAATGAAATTGAGACATTCAATACCCAATGACCAACAAACAATTGACACAAATTAAGTGCACTTTCACATATGAACTTTACTTGTGTGTGTGTGTGTGTGTGTGTGTGTGTGTGTGTGTGTATATATATATATATATATATATATATATATATATATATATATATATATATATATTGTGGCTGATGCTTCTTGTTAGGTCCCATGGCAATTGATAACTGTTCTCTTTCATCTTCTCACCCATCTTCACTCACCACCTAATCAACTGCTTTCTCTTTCACGCCTTTCTCACATACATGCAACATATGACACAAAGATATTGTATTGCGCTTAGGTCCACTCCATGAGGAGTGAAATTATAATGTCACTTTTTCATATACAAGCATTATACCCGGTGGGTATATGAACAGGTCCATATAATAGTGAACCTGTAAACCTCAGAATTCCTTTTCTCTTGTAATTTCGTAACTTTACGTCCCATTACTTTAAGTGTTTTTCTTTGATCACTTTGTTTTCTGCAAGTGAGGAATTCAACGAATAAATTCAACCTTAGCTTCAAATGTACAATACCTTTTGTTTGTCAGGTATTGGAATTCGACGATTAAACTCTCCAATAGCTTCAAAAGGACAATATATTTGTTTGCCCGGTAACTGGATTCAACATTTAAGTCACAACAGTTTCATAAGGGCAATACCATTTGTTTGCCAGGTAACGGCTAATAATCCAGTATTTCTTTCGATTTCTGACCAGCGCTTTGCGCCGATTTCTTTCCAACACTGCTGAAGGGGTTAAAACATCAATTCCCCTGGGATCTGAACTTTGACTGAAGGGGGGAAAGCGCCATGAGACACTTCTTGCTCATTTTTTGGGCATGAAGTGTTGACCCCCGAGTCATAACCGAAAGGTAGTGGACCTAAGCGCGTTGACTGTCTGAGGATTACGAAATCATAATGAAAATAATGACAATTACTATAGCACCCAACCTTACAACGTAGGCTGCTGGGCGCTTTGCAAGCTTTAACAATTCAGCATCTTATAATATGTGCAGAAAACACGCACGCACCAAATATTGCGTTCATAGGTCATCAACATAGCTACACCCACACGCGCGTGCCCGCGCACAGCCGTTCGCGCGCACACACACACATCCTCCTCGCGCACACGCGCCTGGAACATACTGTTGCACACAAGGTTATACTATGTAACAGTGAACAGCTCCTTTGTACACAAGCAAAGTGTACACATATATAATGTCTTGTGAGGGTTGCCCGTCCTTCTTGTTGCCTTTGCTATGCCCTTGTCCGCCGGTTTTGTCTGTTAGCATCCGCAGGTCCGGGAGCCCCCAGGACCTTGTAATGCGTCCTGGACTGGGCCCACGATGCTGGTCTGCCAGTCCGCGGCTTGTTGCGCTGGAGGTACCGTGAAGGTCGTCGTGGGTGTGGCTGCCACCTGTTGTGCCGGGTCGGCCATCGTCGATGTGCTGCCTCACTCGCTGTCAGCGCAGGCCTTCAGCGTCGCTGCGGGTCTTGTCTTTGGCATCTGTAAAATACCCAATCTTCGGACACGAAAAGGGGCTTACCGTGTGTGTACTTCTATTGCCCTGTGGAATGGAATGGGATCAATCAACACGGGTCAGAACTGCACGCGTACTGGCCAAAAGTCACAACTAATATCGCTGGATTGTGGAGGAACAGTCCTAGTCGTGGCTAACATCATCACCTTGCCGAGAGAACATGCAAACACACAACTGATACAGCCGCATTGCTGAAAAATTGCTGAGAAGCCTGTAACCCTTGTCACGGGTAATGTAGCCGCACTGTTGAGGAGCTTGCAGAGTTATACAGCTGGTCATCATCACCACTGAAATAGCCGAATTGGTGAGAAAACCTGCAAAAACACATCCTGGGTGGCTGCATTGAGGAAGATTTTCTGAGAAACTCGCAAGACATAGCCACGGCTCACGTAGCCACATTGCTGGAAAACCAGCAAAGTTTATATATCTATATATATATATATATATGTATATAACATGTGGCCGCATTGCTGGAAAACATGCAAAGTTACATATATAAACATGCTTAGACACAACTGATGTAGTCGCACTGAGGAAAGATCGTTGAGGGAGACTTGCTGAGAAACCTGCAAACCAGTGTCATGGCCACATTGCTGAAAAAAGATGCAAAGTTATATATATATATAAATATAAACCAGCCAAACACAGCTGATGTGTACCAGAGAGAGAGGAAAATTGTTGAGACAGTCATGGTTGATGTAGCTGCATTGCTGCAAAATGTGCATTTTCACCGCTGATGTAGCTGCCTTGCGGAAAAAAAAAAAGTCATGCCTTGAGTAGAGAAAACCTGGATCCTGGCTAATATGGCTGCATTGCTGAGAGACATGGCAGATCACAGCAGATGTAGCTGCATTGAGTGGAAAACATAGGTCACAATTAATACAGCCGCGCGTTGCTGATGAACATGCAAGATCACAGAAAACATAGGTGACAATTAAAACCCGTTGAGTGCCTTTAAGCCGTCAGCTGACGCCGTAGTAAAATTGTACTTCCAGTGCCTATGGGCCGTCCACTGACGTCATGCATTTGTCTTGAATTTTCATTCGTTACTATTCCTATCAAAGGACTGAAATAGAGTGTGCGTAGTAAGCCTTATATGTCTGCAGTATTAAAATGATATGCCAATGACCACATGTGAGGGGGAAGACCATTTTTCCTCATCACCGACTGGTACCACATTCGTCGGTTATTGAGTCGTGCTGTGCGATCTCAAGAGTGTGTTCAGCTGACTGGTTACCATCGTGGGACGAGCTAGCCTGCACTGTGTGCGAGTGGCCAGCGACGTATTAGTCAGCGCGAGAGGGGAGCGCGGCCTGCTCGCAGCGTGACACGGGCAGCAGGAAAGGTAGGGGAAGAGGAGGAGTGAAAGAGAGGGTTGAAGTCCAGCAAGGGGGCGTGGTGGGGGGAGGAGGGGTGGTGGTCGTGGACTGACCTGTCTGCATGAGGTGTGAGCGTCTGGATAGACTTCTAGACTGTTTTACTTTCATTTACAGGTGTAGCCGCAAGATCACGGGAAACATAGGTCACAATTAATAAAGCCGCATTGCTGATAAACATGCAAGGGCACAGCTGATGTAGCTGCATTGAATGGAAAACATAGGTCACGGCGAATGGAGCCGCATTGCTAAGAAACATGCAAGAGCACAGGTGATGTAGCTGCATTGAATAGAAAACATGGGTCACGATTAATATAGCTGCATTTGCTGATAACATGCAAGATCATAGCTGATGTAGCTGAATTGTGTGGAAAACATAGGTCACGACTAATCTAGCCGCATTGGCGATAAACATGCAAGAGCACAGCTGATGTAGCTGCATTGAATAGAAAACATGGGTCACGGCAAATGGCGCCGCATTGCTGAGAAACATGTAAGAGCACAGCTGATGTAGCTGCATTGAATAGAAAACATGGGTCATGGCTAACGGAGCCGCATTGCTGAGAAACATGCAAGAGCACAGCTGATGTAGCTGCCTTGAATATAAAACATGGGTCACGGCTAATGGGGCCGCATTGCTGAGAAACATGCAAGAGCACAGCTGATGTAGCTGCATTGAATAGAAAACACGGGTCATGGCGAATGGAGCCGCATTGCTGAGAAAGCACAGCTGATGTAGCTGCATTGAATAGAAAACATAGGTCACGATTAGTATAGCCGCATTGCTGAGAAACATGCAAAAGCACAGCTGATGTAGCTGCATTGAGTAGGAAACATAGGTCACAGCTAATATAGCGCCGCATTGCTGAGAAACATGCAAGAGAGCACAGCTGATGTAGCTGCATTGAGTAGGAAACATAGGTCACGGCTAATGGAGCTGCATTGCTGAGAAACATGCAAGAGCACAGCTGATGTAGCTGCATTGAATAGAAAACATGGGTCACGCTAACGGAGCCGCATTGCTGAGAAACATGCAAGAGCACAGCTGATGTAGCTGCATTGAATAGAAAACATAGGTCATGATTAGTATAGCCGCATTGCTGAGAAACATGCAAGAGCACAGCTGATGTAGCTGCATTGAATAGAAAACATGGGTCACGGCTAATGGAGCCGCATTGCTGAGAAACATGCAAGAGCACAGCTGATGTAGCTGCATTGAAATAGAAAACATAGGTCACGATTAGTATAGCCGCATTGCTGAGAAACATGCAAGAGCACAGCTGATGTAGCTGCATTGAATAGAAAACATGGGTCACGACTAATGGGGCCGCATTGCTGAGAAACATGCAAGAGCACAGCTGATGTAGCTGCATTGAATAGAAAACACGGGTCACGGCGAATGGAGCCGCATTGCTGAGAAACATGCAAGAGCACAGCTGATGTAGCTGCATTGAATAGAAAACACGGGTCACGGCGAATGGAGCCGCATTGCTGAGAAAGCACAGCTGATGTAGCTGCATTGAATAGAAAACATTGGTCACGATTAGTATAGCCACATTGCTGAGAAACATGCAAGAGCACAGCTGATGTAGCTGCATTGAGTAGGAAACATAGGTCACGGCTAATATAGCCGCATTGCTGAGAAACATGCAAGAGCACAGCTGATGTAGCTGCATTGAATAGAAAACATAGGTCACGATTAGTATAGCCGCATTGCTGAGAAACATGCAAGAGCACAGCTGATGTAGCTGCATTGAATAGAAAACATGGGTCACGGTGAATGGAGCCGCATTGCTGAGAGCACAGCTGATGTAGCTGCATTGAATAGAAAACATAGGTCACGATTAGTATAGCCGCATTGCTGAGAAACATGCAAGAGCACAGCTGATGTAGCTGCATTGAATAGAAAACATGGTCACGGCTAATGGAGCCGCATAGCTGAGAAACATGCAAGAGCACAGCTGATGTAGCTGCATTGAATAGAAAAACATAGGTCACGATTAGTATAGCGGCATTGCTGAGAAACATGCAACAGCACAGCTGATGTAGCTGCATTGAGTAGGAAACATAGGTCACGGCTAATATAGCCGCATTGCTGAGGAACATGCAAGATCACAGCTGATGTAGCTGCATTGAGTAGAACATAGAGGGCACGGCTAATAGCGCCGCATTGCTGAGAAAACGTGCAAGTAATGTAGCTGAATTGTGGAAAACAAGTGGTAGAAATGATGAGAGACATGCAAAACAAACATAGTTACGGCTAATGTAGTCGCGTTGCTATGAAACATGCAAAACATAGTTACGGCTAATGTAGTCGCATTGCATGAAACGTCCAAGTTTAAGGTTGTTGTAGCTGCATTGAGGGCCAATAGTCCTAGTTATGGCTGATATGGCCGCGTCGCAGCGAAACGTGCACCGTCACAGCTGAAGAGCTGCATTGTAACAGAAACCAGTCAAGGAACAAAACAGGAGGGACCTCAAATAGCTACTCCTGGTAATATTTAGTGGTAATCTTTACTGATGTAACGACTGCTGATGAACATGGTAAAAGACAACCAAAAATCAGAAGCAATATTCTGCCATGACAGTTGTAAAAGGCACCGATTTATTTTATTTTTTTATTTTATTTTTATTTTATTTTATTTTATTATTATTATTTTTCTGTTTTTTTTTGTTTGTTTTGTTTGTTATTTATTTTATTTTATTTTATTTTTTTTTTTTATTATTTATTTTTTTTTATTTTATTTTATTTTTTAAGCGCCTTAAAAATACATAACTTCTTTGTCTGGTATTCCGTCATTTATCGATTCCCCTTGGGGGTATGAGAGATGGTGTATGAGACGAAATTTACCTTTCTCTTTCTTGGGCACCAGACCTATCGGTGAAATGGTAAGGTTTGAAAATGGTTTCTCCTTAAATGGGCCTGCTAGTCGTCCTAGTCGACATTCATTGTCTAGTTTACTACTCACTATTTCAGGGTGGTCGTCTGTGGATGCTGAGTTAGTCGTCCTAGTCTGCATTCATTGTCCAGTTTACTACTCACTATTTCAGGGGTGGTCGTCTGTGGATGCTGAGTAGTTAGTCGTCCTCGTCTACATTCATTGTCCAGTTTACTACTCACTATTTCAGGGTGGTCGTCTGTGGATGCTAAGTGAAGGGCTTCCTTACGGGCTTCCTTATGGGTTAAAGAGCCCTTGTAAACCAACTCGGAAGCCCCATCTGAAACCTTCGCTAAGGAATACTGCTAATTCCCTGTCATACCCTATTAGGTAGCGTTCTAACATTTCATGCTTGACTGGGCTTGGTAGGACTCTACTGTCGCACTTTTCTAAGTGTGGTGGGATTGGGTTGGGTTTCCGTCTGTGGTGGGTGGAACCATGCACACGTCATAAGCAACACCTCTAAGACCTTGTGTTAATTTGATTTTACGTTTTTCTGGGTCTAGGCCAAATTCATTTGCCAATCTTTTAAAGCAGTCCAAGTTTGCGTCAATACTTTCTGTATTCTCATTAAATGGATCCAAAGAAAATGACATTGCTGGAATTTGGATGGTGTGTTATGCAATTCTTGGTCATCAACTATCCACTAAGTACAACAAAAAAGCAAAGAATCACACGATGTAAATATCAAAATGAATTGATTATAACGTCAACCACACACTCTTATTATTTGCTGTGTAAGATAATCGTTCACACAACAAACAAGAAAGATTTCCCTCCTGGACTCCACTCAATCAGCCTATTGCACTTAATTCTGCTCTTTGTCCAAATTTTTGGACTAGCCAAAGGAAATAAAAATTTTGAGTGAATTGTATTTAACAATCCAAAGTGAATTTTACAATCCCGGACGAGCCCCCACGTCGATGTGAAGTGGGTTTTTTTTTTTTTTTTTTTTTTTTTTTTTTTTTGTGTGTTTTTGTTTGTTTTTTTTTTTTTAACCGGAGCACACGATCGCAAAGGGGAGGCGATCGGCCGCGCGTAGAGGTATAAATATACAAGCTAAATAATAAAAATATACTAGTACCGTGATATAATAAACACAGCACAGTGATATAATAAACGCGCGCAAGGGGTAGGTGAGCGAAGACTCGCGTGTGTGATGTGCCTGGGGATCAAGAATGGTGGGAAACTCGATCACCGGTCCACAGCACCGTCACCGAAAAGTGCTGAGTAACGCTGCGTGAACGAAGTACAAATGCGATCGCGAAGGTAGGTCGTGATCGCTATGCACACGTTGAAGAACGATAAATGATGCGATAAATGATGAGCAAAAAAAATGGAAAACGAGAAATGTAGTAGCCAAACCACGTGTAGCACAGTGGACTTATTAAGCTGAGCCGACGGGAGAAAGCCCGACCGGCGCAAGGAAGATGGCGGCCGAGACCGGCCACGCGGTCGTCGCCCAAGTAGTGGTGTGAGCGTCGCACAAAGTAGTGGCGTGACTGGAAAATAAATAGCAGGAGGGCCTTAAGGAGAGGCGCGCGCGGTCTAGAAAGGCCGAACCAAACAACCTGGCGTGGGGTAAAACGGCGATAACCACGAAACCGGGTTACGCGTATAACCACGAAACGGGACAACGACGATCGCCAAAATAAGTCAAGTGCTAGAAATACTAGCCCACCGATAGCCTCACACGGCAAGTGTAACAAAGGTTTAGCGCAAGCCACAAGTGAATGAGTCAAGAATGCAAACACAAGCAAACTGTACACAAAGGCAAAGTACAGGCGAGAAAGAGCACAAGACTTATCTGGCTTGGGCGACAGGGATTTTTTCGTGGAGCAGAGAGTGCGTCTTCACTGCTAGCGTGTTACTCGAAAAAGGAAGTGCTTTTTCGCTTGCTGACATACGTCGAAAAGGGGGAGTGGTTTTGCACATGCCTGACATGCGTTAAGACTTTTGTCTTGCCGGAAAATACCGGAATAATCGCACTCCACCACAAATTCCCTTATGTCCCATAAGAACTTATATATATATATATATATATATATATATATATATATATATATATATATATTAGGGTGAAATATTGAATCATTTTCACATAGCCAGTACAGGCTGAATTTTGGTTCCCATTGTTTCATCATTGATTTAAGAGAGGGAAAGTTGGATGCACTGATTTGCAGTCCACTTGGATTATCAGAACTTACCTGATGTTGGAGAGGATAGCTGATCTTTGTCTGGTTACTGGTGACTGATCACATCTTTGTAGACCTGCTGATTAAATGCTAAGCTGTGGTGTGGGTTTACTACCAGGCATGCACGGGGGGGTAGGTAGGAGCCCAGGTTTAGTTGGTGGTGATCAGTGAACCTTAGACCTGATCAAAGTAGGTCGATAAACATTCATTCTCTCTGATGTACCTATGTTGACTTTTGTGGCTATTCTGGCTGATCCATCTACAGCTGGTCTGTGGAGGCTGTGATTCTTCACCATGGGTTTCCCCTTTTATGAGCTAAACCACCTATGTTGTTTGCTGTTTCAGTTAGCCTCGTGTCACTAAAGGCAAAGAAAAGGGATGGGGAGAGGTTGGTCATTCCCCACCACTTACAGTGGAAGGGAACAGCATAGAACATTCGAAAATGTACTTTTTTCCAGCAATTGGGGTTTGAATTTAGAGCATTCATGCTAACTTACAGAGTGCTGTTTAACATAACTGCATAATCTGTGAGTCGCACGCACGACTATCAACGTCCCGGTGGTGAATATGGGGAAGGAGATCGGTGGATGAGTGGGTGGGGGAGGACATTGATGGTTTCTATGTAGTATGCCAGCTCCATGCCAATTGCTGAGCAAGTAGATGTGTGTGGGAGAGGAAGGGAACGGGGGGGGGGGGGGGGGGGGGGGGGAGGAGAGCCCCCAGTGTCTTTGTGTTAAGTGGAACCCTTCCCTTTCCATTGTACTCTTATCAGCTAAGCAACGCAGAAGGAAAAAAAAGAAAGGGGCGGGGGGGGGGGGGGGGGGGTTGAAAAGAGGGGATGGCCCATTTTCGTAGTCTTAAGTGGAGCCCTTCCCTTTCCATTGTACTGCTTTTAGCTAAGCAAAGGCAGAAGGAAAAGACGGAGGTTGGGGGAGGGGGGGGGGAGGGAGCGAAGTGTGGGCGGCTTTCTTTAAAGCCAACCTGACAGCCTGTGGGGAGGGTGAGTGAGGTAGCAGGCTAAGGAGTGGGTTGAAGGGGAGAGACTGAGATTTAATAGATTTCAAATCTATGCTGCCATTTGTGAGGCATAGGGAAAGAGAAGGGGGGGGGGGGGGGGGGGGGGGTGGCTACAGTTGTACAAGAGGATAGGTGTAATAGTGAGTGGGTGTGGGGGTGTGTAAAGTTCGTCACTGTATCGAAATGAAATGCCATATAAGATGCTCATCATTTAGCTGAAATGAAGGATCAGTCTGGGTACAATAAACGCAGCTAGGTGATCAATCACAGCTGTCCGGCCGAGATCAAAATCGTGCTCTTTAGTTCCAGCCTGCCCGGCAGGCGATAAACAGAGGTGGCGTGACTCAGCGCTGAGTGCTGAAAAGCTGGAAGCGCACGTGTGTAGGGCCCCATCCCTTTTCTTAAGTGAGCGCATGTGTTCTCATGCTCTGCTGTTGTTGTTGTGCTTTACGGATTATTCTTCTCCACATTCCATATAATTAACTGTGTGTGTGATTTTGTTGTTGTTGTGATTCTGCTTTGTGCCGTTTGATATAACTTGGTTCATCCCGCGTTCTTGAGGATTTTTTTTTTTTTTTTTTTTTTTTCCCATTGAGAAGTTCGTTTTCATAATAAGTGGCCAGGATCCGGCATGTTGTTGGTGTATGTGAGTGGTGCTACTGCTCGAGAGGAGACATT
>JADBJO010004849.1:136450-153950 GCA_016801955.1 Conus betulinus
ACACAACCCTCCAAAATATCAAGGTATACATACTTCTGCCACCGACACTAATTCCATAGGAAGGTTATATCTGTCCACACACGGTATACATACAACGTTGTGCTTAGTTTGTAGTAAGCATATGTTAGTTAGGATTTGTTGTTCATTTTGTAACCTTATTGCAGCGTTTGTAATTTGTTTATGTAAGAGAAGAAGATCTACTGTCATCTTTGTTGTTTTACAGTGCTGTTCTCTTCTGATATTTTCCACATGTAAATTTCTTTACAAGTAATTACAAGTGTTTGTCCTTGGGAGGGAAGGGAGTGGGGAGAGGGGGGGGGGGGGGGGGGGGGGGGGGGGGGGGAAAAAAAAAAAGCCAAACGGCCATATTTCTGAAAACAATCAAACTTCTGAAAATGGCCAGACTTCTGTCACCTTCGGGCAGACACACTAACTCCATAGGAAGGTTATATCTGTCCACACAGGGTTGACAGAGAACACCGGATCTCACGTCTGATTTGTTTTTCCGCTCTATATTAAAGGACGTGAGAGTTCAAAACGTTATCATCCAATCAGGAGTGCTAAGTTGAAGCCCTGAAGCAAATGTAGCAAACAAGACTCATACTTGCTTAACACGAGAGCGTAAAAATAATTCCTTTTGCACGCCATGGAAATTGCTCACCTCCCCTTAATGTTTAGAGCGTGTGGCTGTTTCACCTCTCATTGAGGGTGCCTATTTGTTGCTCTTTTGATTGATATATCGATCAAAAACGTGTCATCCCTAACCTTAGCCAGGCATCGGCAAGCACGGTTTCAATTAACATTTACATTTCACAGTGTATTACCAACCCAAGCAGTTCAATTAGCGCAGTGGGAATACTATGAGCATCTCCTATAGTTACGGATGCGTTGGTGCGTGTGTCTGTTTTTCTGACACCCAGAAATTCGGATGCATGTACAATTTTTAATTCACACACACACACACACACCACACACACACACACACCATTCGGACATGGCAGGCAACAAGTCAAAGTTTTCTTTCCTGCCCAAGCCATCAAAACGCAAATACACAAAAACACAGCACAGCAATATACAACAATATCATTACAACAGATATATATATATATATATATATATATATATATATATATATATATATATATATATATATATGTGTGTGTTTTCTTTTGGCCACGTCTGGCTCAACACGACAGTTCCCAGACGTTGCAAGTCTCTCGTGAAGAACTCTGTAGAAGGAAGTCCTCTCCTGGGACGCACACAGTCAGGAGGAGCAGCCCGCAGAGTCCCCACAGAACCGAAACGACGGCTCTGTCCGCAACAGGAGCGTGGGCTCCAACACAACAACAGCTGGGGCTCAAATCTAAGTAGGACGGTGGTTCTGACAACCACAAGAGCTGCGGCCCTGTACAGCAGGAGCGACGGCTCTGGTACGACTGGCCCAACAGGTCGCTGGTTCAAATACTTCAAGAGGTACGGCTCTGGCTCAGCTGCAGCAGCGGCTCTGGCACAGCAGTCAAAACCAGACAGACACAGGTTCTAACACCTCAAGAGCGGCGGCTCTGGCTCGGCAGCAGCGGTGGCTCTGGCAAAGCTGGCACGTCGGGTCACTGTCGACTCCCATGTCGACCTCTCCACACCCCAGCAGGATGAGACAGGGGTAGAGAACTCGGCTACGCTCCATACCTGGGCGCAGTGGCAGATCGGGTCAATGTCGACTCCCACGTCGACCTCTCCTCACCCCCAGCAGGGTGGACAGGGGTAGACTCCGGCTATGCCCCAGACCCTCTAGCAGTGGCAGCCAGTCTCGGTCACACCAGGACAACGACTTCACCTGGGGGAACTGATAACTACCTTCATTATCTAGCCTACTATAACATGGCTATCATTCATCATGGTTATCAATCATATTCATAACCAACAGTTACTTTATATTTCACCAGAACTTTGGGGAAAATACCCATCGCGAATTCCACACAGTTTCCACACAATATCACAATAGAACATTCTCTTTTTTCGTATCATGTTCTACACCTGGAGGAAGGGGGGGGGGGGGGGGGGGAGATATATTTCCACACTGACCGTTCGAAATTATGCTTTACAGATTGGGGGAAAAGGTTTCCACATAGACCATTTTTATGGTAAACCAACGAATATAATCACTGCGTATCAGAAATCATTTCAATTCGTCCCTTTCATCAAGATAAGAATGTTGGTTTTGTTTATCATTTTATATAATTATTACATCTCAGAGAATGATCTCCGTTCATAAAACTATTCATTAGTAACAGTACAGCCCTGAAATACATATCAAGGAATAATTTCCGCACATCAACACATAGATATTCATTATTCATATCAAAGGATGGTTTAAATACTTATCAACAGACTTCCAAACATTAATACATGATAATTTCCATTGCTCACTTCCAGAGCTTACTATCATTTGCACCATTATCATACATTAGCGAAATAAACAAAAAACTGTTTTGCATCATAACGCCGTGAACTAGCTAAGCCACCTCCTTTTCCGATCACTCATCAACAACATACTTTTTTTCCCTGTCTATTTATACTTTCTAAAAACAATTTCCTCCTATCACCCTATCAAGTCACAAGATATACCAAAAAACTTTTTTTTTTCCTAAAAAAAGCCTTTTCTAGGCGCTGAGAAAGTCACAGTCGCCTATAGGAGGGGAGGAGAACAATTTCGGTCTGCGATCTCAAATTGCTAATAATGAAATACCTGACTGCCACAGCAACTGGTTTGGAGCCCTTCTTCGGCCATTGAGAAGTTGCACTGCCGGAACTGCTGTAGTGACTGCCTGATCGTTTCAGCTCACTTGGCTTATACAGAGCGCAGGTGAGCAGCAGTCAGGCAAACTAACCAACAGGGTTTGTGATGAACATGTTCCGGCCAACGCGGTTACAAACATTTGTGACTGGAAAAAAAAAAAAAAAAAAAAAAAACGGTCCGTCACACCTGTGCTGGCGTAAGAACATGGAATGGTAGAGTGTAAAAAATGATTTCAGGACCTAGGTTGCTATTTGTTTATGGGTAACTGCTCTCTGGACCCGTATTTATTTCTGAACCAATCCTTCACTAGTTCACACAGTTTTCAGCAACCATGTTAGTACCATAAACGGTCATTAAGCAACATATACAAATTAATTGACATGCTTCATCAATACTTATGATATTCCGCCAATTTTAAAAGTCTTGCTTCTTTCTTATTCTGTCGTTTTTCCAGCAGCATATTGATCGAGTAAATAAATGGATTCGAAGCCGAGTTAAATGGCATCACGATGATGGCCATCACAACGTTAAGCTCCCCTGAGACAGACACACACCCTGTGAGGCGAGAAGTCCAAGTAGACCAATGGGGAACCAGCAAAGAAAATCTGATATGACCACAGTGAACAGTCGGCGGGCTATGCTGGCATCCTGAGAGCGCTGACTACCCATGTCTCCTTTAAGGGTGTTAGATCGTATAGACCAATAGATAATTGCCTGGCCAAAAGCAACGATCTGAAAGACGATGAAATTTTAAGACAATCATAATTCCAAAGGAATAATCATGGCCTCCAAACATTTTTCTAATGACAGGTAGCGGTATGCAGATTCCAGTCTGACTGTAGAACTCCCAGTGAGCAACGGTAGGCAACAGTGGAATAACAGCAAGAAGAACCTACAGTCCAGCATAGGCAAGATGTTAGCTGGGCATTCCATCCTCTGAAATGTAAAAAACTCAATGGAAATCGAACAACAAGAAATCGATCTAATGTGATTAAGCAGATGATGAAAGAAGATACTTCGCAAGATACTAAGGACAAAAAACCAGCCGCTTTACATGATACACTATGTCTCCAATTCATATCCTCCCAAATATAAATATTTTTATACAGTCTGTCTGCAATACCCACCCAGCACCAGAGATAAATGCCCATCAGAAAATCAGACAGACACAGGTGAAGTACAAAGACGTTGAAGCCTGATGAGCTTCTTTGCAGAGATGATAAACGGAACACAAAACTCACTCCATTACCTACCAATGCCAGGCTGCTGAAAACAGCCAAACATATTCTGTAGAAATTAGATTTCAATAAATCCTGGCAAGAAGATAGGTTGTCTTCAGGTGCATGACATTTTTCGAAGTTTAAGGAAAGCATTGCTGCGCAACATATTTTATAATTATCAGCATAAACAGTGTGCAGGTGCTCCAGATTTCTGAAGAGTGTTTTGTCAACGCTGGGCAAAGGACACCTGTTCAAGTCCAACACTTGGAGCTTTTTCATTGGCTGAAAATCTAGCCCAGTTACAAAGCGTGCGACACTTTGCGACAGATTCAGCAAGGTGACTTTAGGGAACAGACTGATTGTATATTGATCCAGTGTGAAAAGATGCGTCATGGATAGATCCAGAATGTTTTACTTCAGGAAATGTCCCTGCATTCATGGTGAGGAAATCTGTTAAAGGATTATTGGATAAAAATAAGGATTTCAGATTTTGAGCATTCAGCAACATGCCCTTAGGGAAAATGGTAAATTTATTATAGCTAAGATCAAGGGTTATCAGATTAGGTAATGAAATACTGGAAGCATTGTTCAGATGACAATTAGCGAGACTGAGATAGACCAACATGTTATTGGCAGAGAGTGTAGAAATAGCAAGGCCACTGCCGTTCGCATTCAAGTACCGCACTTCAGGATAGTTATGAGCAGGGAAAGATCGAGAACATGTAAAAGCCAGACCATAGCAAATACAGTTTTCAGGACACTGTAAGTCACAAAGCAACTCATCGTCCGACATAGGACAGTGTTTGATGGCATCACACACCTGGTCTGGGTGAACACATGCCTGCGAATGGAAACATCTATAATGGGAAGGGCAGACATAGCTGTTACAGTCCACCTCATCCTCGTGGTCTGGACAGTCATAAAAGAGATTACACCTGGTGAATGTAGGCAGGCAGAATCCGCCATGTGCACACTGATAGTGGGTTTCTGGACACACCTGGAGGAATGGTGACTGTTCATCATGTCCTTTAGTGAGACGGGTAACATTAGTGACGCCGTTTCCCAAAAACGTCGATGACAAATGGAAGTGGTGGGCGATATTTGTATTTTTCGCTTATTGTTTTGGGGACAGAGCATCCTTTTTCATCTTCTTCGTTGATACAGTCCACTCGTTCGTTACACAACTGCGCAGCGGTGCAGCACTGTGACGATATGAGTTGAAACATTTACTGGACACGTGCTAAATTGCATTCCATTGTACTGTACCAGTTGTAGCATCACATCTCATTGAAACCACTATGTGGTTAATTTACTCTAAATGTTTACAGGATTTATCGAATCTTAACAAAACACTGTCCTGTAGTATTCATGCAAATGCAAATACCTTTCCTTCTTTTTTTATGGACAAACACTGTGCGTACTAGTATGCAAAGTCACCTATTATTGCTTATAGTTTCAAATGCAGTATGAAAGCGGAATGATGACATTCATGCTAGATTATAACATACCTACCTAACGAGAAATGAGACTAGTTGGCTTCAGACAGTATTACAATTCTACATACCTGTTTACTATTTCCACATTGGAGACGATTCTGTTCCACACAAGGAGTAAAAGTACAGAATGCCTCATCACTGTTGTCATTACAATTCTGCCGGTGGTCACATATGAAAGAGTATGGGACGCGCCCACTTCCTGAAGCACATGCGTATGAAGGAGGAAGTAACGTCATCCCTGGAACAGGACAGGAAGAAGCAGAGGGGATATCCCAGTTATCACTGTGTGCACCAAACTGCACACTGTCCTTCCCCAGCAGGCACTGTTAAGATCACAGGCCAAAAAACGAATGTGTTGTATGGTTCAATGGACAGGAAAGAAATCGTGAACTGATAAAGGTAGCATTTGGTTTCAATAGAGCAGATGTTACTCTCACGGTCTTGCTGGCTTGAGTGTTTACTTGCACAGGAAATACAAAATATATTTTGCATGCGAATCGCAGTCCCAAAGTAAAAATGTCGTAGTCCAATAAAACCGAGTGGTGCGCTTTGTGTAACGAAAACGTCTTCCAAATCCACCACAATGGGAAATAATTATTAGATCCCTACTATATTCAGACACGTTCAGAACGTGGCGACTGTCCCATCTGCCCATACTAAACTGTTCTTGTAACTGAAAAAAGAGTGGAAACTAATATAGTAACAATTCAAAAACAAACTCTGTTGATGATTCCCTTGCTCAAATGATAATGTTCTTAACTGAGTGAAACAAAATCATTCTTATTGATTGTATGGTCGTGCATCTTTCTTACAGAACTTGTACTAAGATGCTCTCTATCTGTGTCTCTGTATCTGCCTCTCTCTCTCTCTCTCTCTCTCTCTCTCTCTCTCTCTCTCTCTCTCTCTCTGATATAGGTGAGATAGGTCTGAATCTGACTTTGTAAGCTTCTGTTTGTATTCTGTTTTTTGTACTCCCAGTTCTTATAGAAGGGGAGTACTTTACAATGGGAACGAAGAAATGCTGTCTGTGTGTCCACGTGTCTGTCCGTCCGTCCGTCCGTCCGTGGTCAAAATGTGTGCCACCCCCACAAAACTACTGGGCCGATCTTTCTGAAAATTTGTAAGTATGTTCACTATGGGTCAAGGATGATGCCCAATGTTTAGTTTACCGTTATACCTGTTACTAACGACTGTAACGGCCTGTAACTTTTTTCTTCTTTATGGAATATCTCCGAAAGTACTTGGCCGATCTTTGTGAAAATTAGCACGTATGTTCACTAGGGGTCACGGATGATGCCTGATGTTTTAGTTTACCCCGTTATAGCTGTAACTAACAGCTGGAACGGCCTGTAACCGTTTTCCTTCTTTATGGAATATCTCAGAAAGTACTTGGCCGAAATTTCTGAAAATGTGTAGGTATGTTCATTATGGGTCACGAATAATGCCTGATGTTTTTAGTTTACCGTCATAGCCGTTACTAATAGCTGTAACGGCCTGTAACAGTTTTTCTTTTTATGGAATACTTCTGAAAGTACTTGGCTGATCTTTGTGAAAATTAGCAGGTATGTTCATTATGGGTCAAAGATGATGCACGATGTTTTAGTTTACCCCGTTATTGCCGTTACTAACGGCTGTAATGGCCTGTAACGGCTTTCCTTCTTTATGGAATATCTCAGAAAGTACTTGGCCGATCTTTCTGGAAATTGTAGGTGTGCTCATTATTGGTAACGAATAATGCCCGATGTTTTAGTGTACCCTTACACCCGTTACTAACTGCTGTAACGGCCTTTAACGGTTTTTCTTTTTTATGGAATATCTCAGAAAGTACTTGGCCGATCTTTGTGAAAATTAGCAGGTATGTTTATTATGGTCACAGATGATGCCCGATGTTGTAACGAATAATGCCCGATGTTTTAGTTTACCCTTACACCCGTTACTAACTGCTGTAACGGCCTTTAACGGTTTTTCTTTTTTATGGAATATCTCAGAAAGTACTTGGCCGATCTTTGTGAAAATTAGCAGGTATGTTTATTATGGTCACAGATGATGCCCGATGTTTTAGTTTACCCCGTTATAGCCGTTACTGACGGCTGTAACAGCCTGTAACGATTTTCCTTCTTTATGAAATATCTCAGAAAGTACTTAGCCGATCTTTGTGAAAATGTGTAGGTATGTTCATTACGGGTTACGAATAATGTCCGATGTTTCAGTTTACCGTTATATCCGTTACTAACGGCTGTGACGCTCTGTAATGGTTTTCCTTCTTCATGGAATATCTGAGAAAGAACTTGGCCGATCTTTGTGAAAATTAGCAGCTATGTTCATTATGGGTCCCGGATGGTGCCGGATGTTTAGTTTACCGTTATAGCTGTTACAAACGGCTGTGATGACCTTTAACGGTTTTTTTTTTTTATGGAATATCTCAGAAAGTACCAGGCCGATCTCTCTGAAACATAGCAGGTATGTTCACTCTACATTTCGGATGATGCCCAATGTTTTAGTTTACTGTTATAACCGTTACTAACGGCTATAACGGCCCATAACGGTTTTTCTTCTTTATGGAATATTGCCGAAAGTACATGACCGATGTTTCTGAAAATGTATAGGAATGTTCATTACGGGCGACGGATGATGCCCGACGTTTTAATTTACCGTTGTAGCCGTTACGAACGACTGCAACGGCCCATATATATATATATATATATATATATATATATATATATATATATATATATATATATATTATGGAATGTCTCAGAAAGTACTCGGCGGATACTTCTTAAAATTTGTAGGTATGTTCATTATGGTTCACGGATCATGCCCGACGTTTTAGTTTACCGTTATAACCGTTACTTATGGCTATAACGATCCATAACGGTTTTACTTTTTTATGGGAAATCTCAGAAAGTACGTGACCGATCTTTCTGAAAATTTGTGTGTTTGTACATATGGGACACGGATGATGCCCCATGTTTTAGTTTACCGTTATAGCCGTTGCTAATGGCTTTAACGGCCCCTAATGGTTTTCTTCTTCATGGACTATCTCAGAAAATACGTGGCCGATCTTTCTGAAAATTTGTGGGTATGTTCATTATGGGTCTCGGATGATGCCGGATGTTTAAGTTCACCGTTATATCTTTTACTAATGGTCCGTAATGGTTTTCTTCTTGATGGAGAATCTCAGAAAGTTCTTGGCCGATCTTTCTTAAAATTTGTAAGTATGTTTATTATAGGTCACAGATGATGGCTGATGTTTACCAGAATAGCCATTACTCTCCAGTTATAAAAGCTTAGATATGATTTACTTTCCCATCACTAGCACTAAAGGAAAGGAATCTTCGCTTTGGACCGCAATATACAAACGGGATTTCACGTATATCAAACTATTTTTACGTCAAGTAACAACGTTTGCATGCTTTGCAGATAGCAAATTTTCTATTCTTTTGAAAACTTTCAGGGTCCCGACAGGCTTACACACGTGTGTGTGTGTGTGTGTGTGTGTGTGTGTGTGTGTGTGTGAGAGAGAGAGAGAGAGAGAGAGAGAGAGAGAGAGAGAGAGTAATTTTTTTTTTTTTTTTACGTACCCCACACACTAACAAAAGTATAGACCACTGACATCACATTCTGCATTTCCCTAGTAACCAAACGTCATTACTTTGACCAAATTTATGTAACATCTTTGAAACGCGCATCATTGCCTCAGTACCTATGAGAGATTCTAAATTAAATGATGTGTTTAATAAATTGTACTTTTGGTCAAATTTCGGAATTTCATCGTTTTAAAAGAAAAGGAAAAAAAAATTTGCTATAGAAACAGAAATGAAATTTGAAACAATTTTGGACCCCAAAGAGTTTGTGCGCAGAATGTGTTGGATACGGATCCGTAGCTAGGAGTCCCAAAACAGTCGGGGGGGGGGGGGGGGGGGTTTTCGTTTTCCAGTCTGAGCAGGACATCGTTTTTGTGTACGTCAGAAGAAAGTTATGTCTACTGAGATAGACTAGACCATCTAGTAAAACGATGGATCGAGCTCTCCAACACAGACGAGTGAGATCTTAAAGAATTGCTAATCATGGAGAAATCCCTCCAAACACAGAGCATGGAGAAAGCTAGGTTCATAAGGGAACGTAAACCCAACACCAAAGATGATGTAATCGAAGCTGCTGATCTCTCTATGATGAGACAAGGATGGCGGAAAGAAGAATGGTTCATGGCAAACTGTTGCACGCACGTCCTACACGAGATAAAGTCAGAATCGTGACATTCAAAGTCAACGGTCACCACCAGCTCCTAGGGTGACAGTTGTTGACCACAGGCAGCATCCGCCAAAGCAACAACAGCCCGGTCAAAACCCTAATATCAACTGACAATTTTCCAGGGGACATCCTACATTTCAGCCAAGAGACTTGAGCAAGGGTTGGTTTGGATGTGGAGGGCCGCATTATCAGAGACTGTCCCAGCGCCAGACGCGAAAGGGTGTCGGTGCTTTTGGGTGAAAAAGATTAAACCAGAGAATACCCAAGCTTTCACTCACGCTCATCCAGAAGAGAGTGACTAGTACAACTCTACAGTCTGGACAGAAGGAAAACAGGCCAGGGGCATGCGTGATTCTGGGGCTAAGCAAACCCAGGTGATCAAGACTCTAGTCCCTAGATCATGCTATACTGGGCTGTACAAAACAGTCATATACGCTAACAACACCAAAGGCAGACTGCCTACTGCCATTGTGCAGATGAAGACTCCACACTTCAGTGGACAGATGGAAGTTTTGGTCGCTGAGAATGCGCCAGCTCCAGTCCTGATCGGGAATATGACCAGCAAAGAGAAAGTGCAGGTAACTTAGGAGGTCAGCGTGGAACGTAAACCTACAACTGCAGATAAGGACAAGGAAGCAGTTCAGGACACACAGGTGAGGAGCGCCTTCGAGACAGCCGCACCTATTGTGAAACCAGCCACAGACGAGGAACCGATGGCAGAGGATAATCAACCCAGTACCAGCACTGAAGATAAGGGACACCCTCCTCTCAAAGTAAGACAAACTGTCTTAGCCAAAGTTACCTCCCAGCAGTTAAAAAGAGGAGCAGCTGAAAGACCCCTCATCAAGAGTGCCGAGGCGGCAAGCTTCATGTGAGCCTCGCGCTCGGGCGAGGAATAATGATGAAGACCCCAGAGACGGCTTGTGACAGCATGGGGAGTCGATACCGTTGCATCCACTCAAACAGACGGAAAATTATTCCAACGTGAAGCTGGCCGAAACTCTGCCCCAAAGTAACAAGAAAAACAGTTACAAGGGGTAGTGGACCAACACAAGATGCGTTTTCGGATCTACAAGGATCAACCACCATGGCAGAGTGTGAGCTCAAACTCGCTACTAGCGATCCTGTGTGGGTACAGCAGTACCAGTTACCCCACTCACAGACATAGGTTGTGAAAGAGGAGGTGGCTCAGATGGAAGCTATGGGGGGAATTAAAAGCACGAACTCCCCATACAACGCACCTGTTGTGCTTGTAAAGAAAAAAGACGGTTCGGTTCGTTTCTCTACAGATTACAGAGGATTGAATCAAGTGACATATTTGATGCTGAACCAAATGCCAGACATCGAAGAGATCTTCACCAAACTTGGCAAAACCAAGTATTTCAGCAAGTTAGATCTCTGTAAAGGATTTTGGCAGATACCTGTCAAAGAGGAGATCAGGTGAAAACTACGTCCAGTACGCCCCAAGGACAATACTGTTGGACCAGGATGCCATTTGGTCTGAACAATGCGAGTGCAGTTTTCTCCAGAATGATGAGGAAGTTGTTATTGCCACTCAAACAGGACGATATACACAATTTCATTGATGATATGTTAATCGCCACGGAAACGTGGGAAGAACATGTGAGGGCATTAGACGTGGTTTTGACCAGGCTAGAAGAAGAAGGCCTTACTGCAAAACCATCCAAGCGTTTACTTGGATACCAGGAGTTGTCGTTCCTAGGACATGAATTGGGCTATGGGTTGATTAAACCAGAAATGGACAAGGTTGAAAAGTTGCAGAATGCAGAAAGACCCAAGGCAAAGAAACAAGTGAGAACATTTTTTTGGATTAGCTGGTTATTATAGCAAGTTCATTCCAAAATTCGCTGAGATTGCTAATCCACTGACCGACACTACAAAGAAAGACCAGCCAGACAATATTCGCTGGACCGGCGAATGTGAGCAAGCTTTCACGACGCTGAAACAGAAGCTGACGGAAAAGCTTGTATTGATAACACCCGATACAGACAAAGAGTTTGTGCTGAGGACAGATGCCTCAAAGAAAGGCCTCGGAGCCGTCCTGCTGCAGGAAAAGGACGGGGATTTGAGACCTGTTGCTTTTGCCAGCAAAAACCTAAGTGGTGCAGAAATCAGTTACTCCACCATTGAGAAGGAATGCTTGGGCATCGTGCGGGCCGTTGAAAAAATACGAGCCATACCTGTATGGGACTCATTTCGTGCTGGAGACAGACCATCGTCCACTGGAGTACTTGAAACGCTCCAAAACTGATAATGGTCGACTCATGCGATGGGCGCTCCAACTCCAGCAACATTCTTCTACTCTCAGAGTAATCCCAGGAGTGGAAAACATAGGTGCCGATTATATGTCACGCATCTAAAGAAATCCCCTGTCGACAAAAGAAGCTGTGCTGAGTTCTATCTGTTATGTTTGTCAGTAAGATTTTCATTTAGAGACAATGGTCTCTTGCAGTGCTATTGTGATATGAGAGACGTTTATGACTTGTTCTTTTTTTTAATGCCTATTGACAGTGCATCCCAATGCAGGATGGTGTTTAAAACAGCTCATCAAGGCTGTGTGGTAATTAAATGGCTTATCAGCCGGTTATTTGCTAGCTGGCTTCCATCATAGAGCTGCTATCACATACTGACTAAAGACTCTGGTTATCTAACTTACTATTATCTTGGGCATGCGTATGGTACGCCGAGGACATTTTGTTTGCTCTTATGACTTGGGGAGTCGTCTGTGGATTGCTGCATTGAGGATGCAACAAACGGTGGGAATGTCACATCGAGTATATGTGGCTTCTTGGCGGAAGGGGGATCATTCAGATGAGACCTGACATGGATTCTGACCAGCATTTTTGTTTTGTTTTGTTTTTTGTTTGTTTTTTTTGGTGGTTGTGCCTGTCATAGCACGTAGAGAGTGTGTGTGATCACTCACTTATTGTTTTCGGATGGCAATCGTAGCATCGTGTGTATGGTATCAGAGGGTGCCATGGTCGCGTAGAAGGGAGGCTGCGCAGGTTTGTTGTTGTTGTTGTTGTTGTTGTTTGTTTGTTTGTTTTTTTAATTGAACACATCTCGCTTATCTCTGGAGTCGAGGTGACTTCGGTTTTCGTGCTGTACACCATAGCAGCCAGTTTGCTGTTTATCAGAATGGCGCGTTATGATCGATCATGGTGGACCTACTCATCGTCTGTGTGAATTGTTTTGTGAACTTGTGCATCATGTTCCTCTGGTTTACACCAGAGTGAGAAAGCGAAGAGTATTATTACATTCTTGGTAAGACCTTCATCCCTGTGTTCCATTTAATATGGGTCAAGATCAAGGATATCTTAAGTCAGTAGTGTTTACATTGTGCGTCACACATCAATGACGATAATGAGTGGCGACGTAAAACGTCGTGAATGACGACGTGCTGTCTCAAAGTATCAATGGGATTTTTTTTTTTTTTTTTTTTTTTTTTTTTTTTTTTTTTTGTTCGGCTAATATTAGCAAGGGGGAAGATGCCTTTGAAGATAGTGTTGTTTACGTTGTACGTCACCTATCGGTGACGACATCAGTGTTGCGTGGCAGACGTCTAACATGACGTGATTTGTGTTCCACATACCAGTGGAGTTCTGATCAATGAAAAGTTCACTCTGTCGACAGGGACAGGTCAAGTTTCATGTTTGGGTGAAAGTTTGCTATATTTAGTATATTTGTTGCACTTTTTTTTTTAAATTTGACGTACCCCCACACACTAACGAAAAAGCACAGACCAGTGCCATCGCATTCTGCATTGCTCTAGTAACGAAACGTCATTACTTTAATCAAAAGTACGAAACATCTTTGAAACGAGCATCATTGCCTCAGTACCTATGAGAGGTTCTAAATTAAAATGATATGGTTTTTACAATTGTACTTTTGGTCAAATTTGGGAATAAGAAAAGGAAAAAATATGTATTTTTGTCATAGAAACAGACATGAAATCTGAAACAATTTTGGACCCTAAAGAGCTTGTACGCAGAATGTGTTGGATACGGGTCCGGGTCTGTAGCTAGCAGTCCCAAAACGGTCGGAGGGAGTGGTCGTTCTCCAGTCTGAGAAGGACATTGTTTTTGGGTAATGTCATCATCATGCTAGGGCCAGGTCTAAACACCCATCCTGTTGTTATCATTTTGTCACTCACCACTCACACCAACATACTTACCCACCCCGCCCTCTCCCTCTCTCTCTCTCTCTCTCTCTCTCTCTCTCTCTCTCTCTCATATAATAAATCTTGTCTCGTGTGTAAAGAAAAGAGTGTTGAGAATGAAGTACATTTTGTGTTTGATTGTGCTGCATACGCCAATATCCGTAGAAGGTGCACATTTTTCAGTGAATCAGTTGGTCAAAAAAGAGATTTAGTAGCGATTTTAGCAAGTGAAAACGAAAAAAAAAAAAAAAAAAAATTAGAATTTGCGAAGTATGTCGCACAGTAATGTAAAAAGCATAGCACAAATGAGTAAGATGATCACTTCCTTAAAGGTACTGCCTCAGCTGTTATGTTCATAACCTGATAGTCTACGTCAATGGTATATTGTGTATGCGTGCGCGCACGCGCTTGCATTTGTGCGTGCCCTACATGCGTGCGTGTGTATTTGTGTGTGCGTGTGTGTGTGTGTGTGTAGGGGCGGGGGGGGGGGGGGGGGGGGGGGGGGGGGGCGCGCGCGCGCGCGTACGTACGTATGTGCTTGTGTGTGTGTGAGAGTGTGTGCGTACGTGCGGGCGTGCGTGCGTGCGGGTGTGTGTGTGTGTGTGTGTGTGTGTGTGTACGCGCGCGCGCGCGCGCGCGCGCGCGCGTACTGTGTGTGTGGTGTGGTGTCTGTGTGTGCTGGTTTCGTGTGTGTGTGTGTGTGCATGTGTGAGTATGTTCATGTGAACTGGTGAGTGTTTGATTCATTGATCTTTCTTTTGTAGCAGTTCTATGTCAAGGAGTACTTGTAACACACAAAGGAGGTCTTTGCACTGGTTTAAAATTTAGTCGCTGTTGTGAGCCGCTATGGCTAGATATGACCCATCTACCCCTTCTCTCTGGGCATTTTGCTAATGGCAATAAAATTGTCTCTCTCTCTCTCTCTCTCTCTCTCTCTCTCTCTCTCTCTCTCTCTCTCTCTGTCTGTCTGTCTGTCTGTCTCTCTCTCTCTCTCTCTCTCTCTCTGGGTCCGACCCCATAGAAACTATTTATAATACTTTTCGCTGATTACATTATCTTGTTGTCTATAACAGTAGTCGTTTTACAAAGGCAGTTGAATAGCTTGTATAATGTTGCAAGTAAATAAGAATTAAAAGTAAACATGGACAAAAGTAATGTTATTGTTTTTCGTAAGGGTGGATATTTGTCAGCAAACGAGAAATGGAACTATGGAAATGAGAGAGTTTAGGTAGTAAATGCTTACAAGTTACAAGTATCTCGGGATTTATTTCTCAACAAGACGTAGTAGAAATGCTTACAAGTTCTCGGTTTATGCATGTCAAAATGTAACTAATAAAATGAAAATAAAGGAATTTATGCTCTTATTCTTTATATTCTGTATAAACTAGACAACAATGCTGTTAGTGTTTAGTAAACTATTTGATTCTCGGATTCAGCCAACGCCACAATACGATGCGGAAATAATCATGTGCTTTTGACAAAACTACGGAAATAGAAAAAAAAAAAAAAAAAAAAGTGCATTTGTTCGTACTGAAACGCTTCATGATGCTGATATTCGAACGCCAAATGATCTTGTTTAAGGCGAACTAGGCAGACACCCTATTTACCTCAATTCCTATGTGAAATGTATCAAATATTGGCTGGAGCTGACCAGAATGAATGAAGACAAACTGCATTAATTAATTAAAGAGTACATAATTATTATTTAATTGAAAAAATTTAAAGTAGACTTACGTAGAAAGGTGAGGTTTAATCTTAATTATTAGGAGCCTGTCGTGAGAACGTTGGAGTTAGGTGAGTATCAGCGCGCGCGCGCCAGCCAAAAAGAGTCAGTGTTTAGAGCTGCGAGTAGTCACCAGATACTTTGGGAGGGCGAACAAACTGTTCGCTAGACTTACCATAGTGGTGACCTTGAACATTCAGAGCCATACATAGATAGGGCTCGTAACCCCTCCCTCCTTACGATAGGCTCTAAATCATTCAAATTAAACGTCACCTTTCTGCGTAAGTCTAGTTTAATTTTCAATTATTTATCACGCCTCTCTTCAGTCATACGGAGTAACGTGAGATTTCAGAGCATCTAGTGACTATGCAGCATTTCACATAATTGTAAAAAAAAAAAAAAAAAAACAAACAAACAAAAACAAACGAAACAAACTGCGGTCATCAATTCATGAACGTAAATTTAACTTCAGTGACTTCACTGTCAACAAATTCTAACTGCAGTGCTTGCTGGTTTGCATGAACATGCAGTTATGTGCAGAATATTTGTGAAATACATTCCGCAGGAAGTCTGAAATTTGCCAAGTACAAACCGTACCAAAGTCATGACTTCTTAACAAACTTGTCCAGTAATGCCTGTCCAAAATCAGGTTTAGTCAGCACCGTTTTTATTAAAAAAAAAAAAAATAGTGAAAGTATCTGTGCCGACCATCCAGCCGCTTTGAGGATGGTGGTAAGGCTCGCTCCTTCCCCTGCAGCAGCCGAACAACTCGCGGCACGCGTTGTGTGTGCCATACGTCTCTGTGTCCACTCCTGCCGCAGCCAGCACTTGTTTGACCCACCGAGAAAATGTTTCCGGAAATGGGAGCGTGTGGTCTATGGGTAGCAATAGAGAGTTCTCGCCCTTTCCTGAACGCTTCAGATGTCCTCAGATACAGTCGTATGTGCGTCACTAAGCATGATTTTGTTTTGCGAGTAAGATAGAGCTGGTTCTGTGTGACTGCCTGGTTTAGTGTGTTTGTGTTTACTGGAAAACTGTAAAATACACTTCCTTTCACTGACATGTACATCTGTAGTTTTCAGTGGATGAAGAGCATGGCTTCTTTGCACAGTAACAAAAGCCATTCGAGTTACTGTTTTCAGTGTCAGTTGTTTCCATAGTATCTACATCTGCGAGTGACCACGTGTAATCCAATACTATACTAACATCCCAGGTGTGTCTGTACCTTGGCAGTGCAGGCCTTTCCTCAAAAAACCCCTTTGACAAGTCTGCAAGTACATTTACCCCTTTTACTGATGGAAAAAGAAAAAGAAAAAAAAAAAAACCCTGATAATGCACTTCTTGCAGAATTTATAGCACTATAGCTTGCCTCCGCTGAAAACATGTAAGCTAAAACATTTGCTACCTGTGGTGGTGTGGGTGATCTCACTGCCATGCCTCTCTTTTAGGCAAATTTAATCCACCTACTAATGTATGTATTGTACGACTTTTTTGGTGGCGGGCCTCCAGGAGCTCATGAGAAGATCTACAGCACCAGGGGAGAATCCTTCCTGTTTCAAACGTGTTCCTGATACACTGCATACCAGAAGTTGTAGCTTTGGCAGCAGGCGGCGAGTGCGACCCGGGCAGCTGGGCAGCATGAGCAGGGCAAGTGTGGAGGGTAGACGGACTGGTTCCTGGGTTAGCATTTTCTGTACAACCAACCACCAGACCTGTGTGGGCCACAAGGGCAGAATGACCAGGCCTGCTGCTCTCTCTCTCCATATCTTTCGTAAAACAGTGGGCAGCAGCAGCAGTCTAAAAGGATGAAAAGCATACCGTTGTAGTTTC
>JADBJO010004849.1:158950-166450 GCA_016801955.1 Conus betulinus
CAGGTGATTGACCGCCGAGAACGATTCCAGACCTTTGAACCCATCCTGGAACCTCCAAAAAGCCTGTCAGCGTCGGTGAAGCGCAACCCGTGTCTGCCTACCTGTTCGGCGTAACCTGTTGTGGAGATCAGACCTACTAGACCTACTGGTATTAGTTACAACCGTTTATGACACAAGTTTGAACAATGTTTTAATGTTACCAATGCTCCAGTTGAACATGGAAAAGACATTCTAAAGGGCGTAGGGGTATGTTTTCGTTTTTAACAACAAAAAGGTCATTAACCTTGTCGATGTCGGCTAGGTGCCCACAATTCAGGGGAAAAACATCATGCTTTTTGTGTGTACCAAAACAAGTTTGTTCTTCCCATGATACCACAGCAAGCAGTGCAAAACCCAACACTGCATGCACCTCAAACACAAAATCAGATGCCTCTCTTGGTAAGGTGGATGTGCCGAGTGTGAATAGCGTCTGAAAAATGTAATCACGTTTTGCTGCAAACTGCTAACGTTTCTGTGCATGGGCAGACAGGTGTACCTGAAGCCATTGTTTTCGTTTGATACTGGATCTGACAAATCATATGGTTTTAGTCAAGTTGTTGATAAGATTAGGCTTCAATGGGTCGGGTCACATGATCTTGCGTATGCAGCCTCTGGCAGTAATGCCCAAGCAATGTTGAACGTAGACATGTGCATAATATGTGTTTGCAAGGGCTTGTTAGGAATGTCGTCACTTTGAGACCAACAGACATCCCCACTTCGTGTGTCCCTTTGTGCTGTCCATCAGTGTCCCAGAGTATGTCGTCTCGTTTGGGAAAGGACATAGAATTTTCTGATGTTGCTGGGGTTAAAGTAGTTAAAGTAGATACATTAACTGGCCTTGATGCCTACTAGAAGTTAATGACCAGTGGGATTATGTTTTTTTTTGTCAGAGGATTTGGTTGCTCGACGCTCAGTGTTTGGTTGGGTGTTGTCTGGCCCAGTACCTGGATATACGTCTCTTTCCAGCCACGTAAGTGTAGACATCTCTCATCAACTGTTTCTTTTCCACAAAATATCTAAATCTTCTTTCAAAAGCATGCGGAACTTGAAAACAATAGGGATACAGGGAAAGCAGCCCATTTCAGTTGATCCAGTGTTGGATGATTTTAACAGGTCTCTCCAGTCATCAGAAGGAAGGGATGCTGTGTCATGTCCGTGAAAGAGTGAAGAAATGATGATTATTTTCACTTCTGAACAATGACAAAACGGGCCAGGCCTCGTTCATGCTGTGCAACTCGTCGTCTTGGCAAACATTCAGAGTTAGAGCCCAGGTACAATGAAGTCATCTCTAGTATCTTGAAGGATGGTATTATATGAGAAGTTCCTGAGGGTGAGGTTGTATGTTTCAAACCCTGTGTTCTATTTCCCACACTGTCCAGTAGTTAGAGTCTAGTCAGTGCCTTGGTTTTGATGCTTCCATGAAAGGTCTGAATGGAGTATCTTTGAACGACTGCATGAACACTGGTCCTAATTTGTTTTTAGGTTTGCCAGGAAGTTTGTTTGCTTGATTGTTCAGGCCTTGGAAGGTTGCTCTGTCTACAGATATAGTTAAAGCATTCCTGCAGATCCAAATGTGTTTTGAGGATCAAATTGTTCACAGAGTCATTTGGAATAACGAAGGCGTCATTAGAAATATCACGATTGATCGCGTGCCTTTTGGAAATAAAAGTAGTCCTTTTCTTCTGAAATAAAAGTAGTCCTTTTCTTCTGAAATAAAAGTAGTCCTTTTCTTCTGAATGCTACTGTGAAACACCGTTTATAACAAAACCCACCATCTTGCATGAAAAAATGAGCTATCGGAAAATGTATACGTGATTGATTGCCTTCCAGGTTGTGACAGTTATTCTTAGGCTTGCGAAATGGTACAGCAAGCCAATCAGATAATGGGTCAGGCTAAAATGTTTGTGGCAAAGTGTGTTTCAAATAGTGCAAAAATTGGTAAGTTGCTGTGTAGGGAGTTTTAGGATAAGACTGGTGAAACGGAATCATTTAAGGTCCTGGGAATGCGTTGGGTAACTTCTGAGTATTGTTTTTCCTTTGATGGCCTAGATGTTTGAAAGGACGTATGTGTCACTAAAAGAGCTATCTGGAGTCTCATTTCAAAGCCATTTGATCCTTTGGGTTTTCTCATTCCTTTCACCATGAAAGCCAAATGTTTGTTCCAAGAAATTTGGAGGTCTGAATTACCTTAGGATCAAGTTTTGCCTGAAGCGTTGCAAGACAGGTTTGTACATTGCGTCAATGGCCCGGAACTTTTGAAACAATGGAGGACTCCTCTTAACTACACTAGTGAGATTCTTTGGAGAGGCATATCTGAATTTCAATCGCAGGTCTTTGATAATGCTTGACAGTCTGCTTATGGAGCTTGTGTATACCTCTGTAGAAAAAAAAACAAAAAAAACAACATGGTGGCACTTGGAGTTCTTCCTAGTCATGGCTTGGGCGAGGGGAACCCTATGAACAGGATCAGTTTGCCACAACTGGAATAAATGGGAGCCCCACTCTGTGCAAGACTGGTGGGTGTATGTGAGACAACTATTGAAGTTGCCACAGGATGAGTCCTGTTATTGTTGTACAGGTTTAGCCGTAGTTTTAGTCTGTATTCAAAGTCATCCTTGTAGGTGGAAACCCTTTGTTGGCAACAGGGTTGCTGAGATTCAGGATCTCATCAGTGCAGTACAGTGGAATCATTGTCCCGGCTACATCCTGCGGACGTGGTCACTTGTGACATTTCAGCAGAGGAACTGTTGAATTCTCAGTTTGGGGCTCAAAGGTCCTGCTTTTCTGACGACCAGTGCTGATTATGATTTTATCCAAAATGCTGCAATTTTGGGTGATGGAGAAAAGGATGGAGATGAGCTAACAGTTTCTAATGTGGTTTGTTCTGAAAAAAATGTAAAACGTCATGTGAAATCTAACGTACATGGATAAAAGTGGGAAGATGAAACGCAGTCTTCAGTGGTTGAACAAGCTGAATCTGATTTGAGTTTGCATGGCATTGATATTGAACGCTTGAGCAGTTGGATTAAAAGCGTTCAGAGTGTCACACAGTACCCAAATGCAAAAAGAACTGGAGCAAGATTTATAAAAAAAAAAAAACAACAACAACAAATGCAGTTATGTATATTAATACCGGAACAGCCACAATGTGTGCTATGTCAGCAGGAACAAGCGTAAATATTTTAGTAACAGGCGCTGGTGCATCATTTAGCATTACCTCTAGGTGGCTTGTCTTCACTTCTTTTGTTTGTGTTCGTCAGCTGTATCTGTTGCTAGCAAAAAAAAAAAAAAAAAAAAAAAAAAAAAGAAAAAAAAATCCAAAAAACACACAGCTATGGTTCAACTTACAACAGCGAAATTTAGTTTATTCAGACTGATAATAGATAAAGGACTGGCTGACTGAACTATCACAGACGAAGAATTCCGTCATTTACAGGCTGATTTTGATGACTGTAAAAGACAGACGTTTGACCTTCAAGACAAGGTAAGACAGATTTTTGATCAATCGCAAGATAACGAATAAAAAAAAATGCCTGAAAAAAAAGGAAATGGAGCATTGAACTGTTATATAAAGCTCATCATAACAACACGAAAGGGGTATTTTTACGATAACATATGATTCCAAGGGCAAAAAAAAGCTATAAGTTACGATTCTGACTAACAATTACTGTTTAATCTGTTTTGAGTTAGAAACGAAACTCATGGCTAAGTTACATGAAAGCATTAATGAAGATTTATCATCAGTTTTGAGTGATACTGACTTGGAGGTTATCAATACTACAAACGTACAGGCAAGCGTTAAACACGCTATTTCTGAAGTTCCAAGTAAATGAACTCATAAACCCTCCGCTCAAAGTGATTTTGGCTGTCTATATTGATTACACAACGATAACCAAGAACAACTGCAAGAGTTGGTCTCTGCTGAACAGTAAGTCTTTTTTTTTTTTTTTTTTTTTGTTTTGCCAGCGACTTGACAGATAATTGGGCAGATGATATGTTGAAACTGTTTGACACAGATTCTGCAGAAGCAAACATGAAAGGATCCGGCCGGTCAGAAGGAGAAGTATTGTATATCAAACTTAAGCAAATCAAGTTCAGTCCTACTGTAGGGAATTCTTACTTTCCTTTACCAAGAGTTCCAATTTACAAAAAAAGAGCAGTTTTAAACATAAAAAAATGAACACGGGAAATGTTTTATGTGGTGTGTTCTGGCAAAGCTGCGTTACTTCGCAAAGAACGCAGAGAGAATAACAAACTATCAACATTTTATAAATGAATTTAACTTTAGTGGTATTGAGTTTCCAGTCAGTCTTGACAAAATTGATCAATTTGAAGAACAAATTAAAAACAAACAAACAAACAAAAAAACAAACCAAAAAAAAAAAAACCAAAACAACCAGCACTGTAGACGTATACGATCAGTCTGAAGAAACCGACCTTCTTCGACCTATAACTAGTTGAGTTTCATTCCTGATCCCTTAGATAAAAGGTGTTTTGACAGTGTGGGAGAAGTGGGAACAACCATCTCCAAAGGCGATTCTCATATGGCTGCGAAGAGTTCGTAATCCTGCAATTCAGGGTGTCCGGCCACACATACTCTTCAAATAAGGCGTAAGAGCGGGCCGAACAGCTCAATTACTCAGTTCGTATCAATAATATGTATCCGGCAATACATACAAAAAAGCAAAAGAGCGTAAACAGGAATAACCAATCCCAATTTGTAAAAAAACATGAGTGTACGTATGCGTGTGTGCGAGCGTATGCGTGCGCGCACGCTTGTGTGTGCGCGCGTGTGTGTGCGTGCTTTCGTGCGTGCGTGCGTGCGTGCGTGCGTGTATATATGTGTGTGTTACGTGAAAGAGAGAGAGAGAGAGAGAGAGAACTCAGAACTCAGAGCTCACAATTCAGAATATTTTTTACTTAACAGGCCACAGGCCCATATCAAAGAGAGTGAACAAGGTCAAAATAAATCGGTAAAAACCACTCTCAACGACAACTCAGCTAATTTGAGAGAGAGAGAGAGAGAGAGAGAGAGCACATGAACAGAGATAGCTAGATCCGATCTGTCAAAACGCCTAATAAAATTCTTAAAGTGCTCAACCCCTTAAGGAGCAACATCTGTTAAAAATAGGATGATAAAAGGAAGTTTTAAAAACCAACAGATCTGTTTCGAGCCAGCGCTCTCGTCAGGATGGTTTTGGGGCGCCTACTGCCGGTGTTATATGGCCTGATGTCACTGTTTGCACGTGCGGATTGGCTGCACGTATTGTTCGGTTTTTTTTGGGGGGTTTTACAGTTCAGGGTGCGTTTGCTGACAACGATTTCCATTGTGCCTGCAGTTGTTTACTATTTCTACTTTAGTATTTAGGGTTGCTAAGTATGGTTTGCATAGTATTAACCATTTTTCTGTTGAACATAGGTTGCATCTTTTTGAAATGTTGTTGTATGGTGATGCCTTTTTTATGATTTTCCAGGATATGTTATAGTTTATTTTTTTGTCTTTAAGTCTCCAAATATATTTGCTCAGTTCTGTTTGGTTTTTGTATTTCTTTGTTGAATGACTGTTTATGGTTTGCGTATCTGGTTTTGAAGTGATTTTCAGTGATCCCTATGTATGTTTCTTTTTCATTTTCTGATGTCACAGTGGCTTGGTATACAATGTTGTTATAGAGGCATTTGTTGCTTAAGGGACACTGTTCTTTTTTAGCACAATTGCAGGATTTCCTTTCTTCACCCTTCTTTGCTGTGTTGCTTTTCATTTTGTTGGATGAATCAATTATATTTTAAGGTTAGGCATGCATGAATATGATAGTTTGATGGTGTTCTTGTTGAATATTTTGGACAATTTGTGTGTTCTTTTGGGAAGGATGCTGTCAAAATTTTGAAAAATTCTTTTCCTACGTTTGTTTTTACTCGTCCATATGGAGGGGGTGTACCATGTGATTTTCCTTTTCCTGCTTTTTTTGTTTTTTTGTTCATGTTGTTATCTGGGTTGTATTGTAGTTTGTAGCTGTAACCACTTTTTTGCAATGCCTCTTGGTATTCTGCTGCTGCATTGTTGAATACTCTTTCATTATGTGACAGATTAGATAATCTCTTGTTTATGCCATTGGGTATGGTTTTTAGTATAGATGGTGGGTGGTTGCTATTGATGTTTACATAAATGGGTGTGTCATTAGGTTTCTTGTATGGTTTATATATGTGGTTGTTGAGGTCAAGTGTTATGTCTAAGTAGTTCACTACCTTTTTGTTTGCTTCGATGGTGATTTTTAAGTTATGGTTTTGGAAAATTTTGCATAGTTCTTTTTTTGTTTTCAATGGTTCTTGGATTGTTGTTTAGCGCGGCGAGGCCGTCGTCTCTGTACAGTCCGACTTGCTTTCCGAGTTGCTTTTGGATGTTGGATAGTATAAACAGTCCGACTAGTTCACATGTTTCGGCACCGTCATACGATCCCATGGTCACATCAAATGTTGAGTTTTTATTCGTTTTCTTGATCCATGTATCATTTCTGCTGTAGAGTAAAGTTTTCTTGGTGTGAAAAATGATTTCCATTTCTGACCCTGTTATGTCTGTGTGTTTATTAGCAAATTTCAGAGCTTTAGTGAGTAGCTCTTCGTCTATGGATGGGTAGAAGTCTACTATGTCGAATGTGATGAATACTGTGTTCTTCTGTTTGTAAGGTTTTTGAACCATTGGATAACTCATATGTGTTCTTCCAGAGGTTGTATTCAGTGTTTGATTTTATGTTTTTTATGGCTTTTCTAAGATTTTCTTACTTATTTTGCCCAGTTCAGATTTAGATGGGTTTATTAGTCTACATGTTGGGTTGTTGTGGAAATTGGGTTTATGGTCTTTAAGGGTTATGAAGGCTTCTTTTATGCAGTTGTTTCCACCCTGTCACCTAGATCCATGTGGTGTACGAGTTCTTTTTCTTTTTTTCGGATGTTGTTGTATGGTTTATCAGCTTTTTTGTAGTTTTTCTGAATGTTTTTATCAAGAAGTTGTGAGTACTCGTTTGGTTCCATTTTGTAGTAATTACTGGTTTGTCAGCCTTCACGAATATTTTTTTTTATCATTTTGTATTTGTTTTATTTCATTTTTTAATGTTGTTTGGAAATCGTTGTTTGATTTTTTTTAATTCTATGTTGGCTATCATTCTTTTTTCATTTTATCCTCAAAAGAGAGAGAGAGAGAGAAAGAGAGAGAGAGAGAGAGAGAGAGAGATACAAAAAAAAAAAAAGAACAACAAGCTGTCGTGGTTATATTTGAATTTTTCGTCTTTATTTGCTTTCATCAGCAAATGACCTCCTCCCCGAGTGCCAGCAGGGAAGGTAGTGAGGGAAGAGACGTATATATATATATATATATATATATATATATATATATATATATATATATATATATATATATATATATACAGAGAGAGAGAGAGAGATTGATTGATTGATTGATTGATCTTT
>JADBJO010004849.1:168950-183364 GCA_016801955.1 Conus betulinus
CATTGGCCATCATCCGTGACCCATGATGCACATGCCTGCTAATTTTCACAAAGATCGACCAACTACTTTCGGAGATATTCCATAAAGAAGAAAAAACTGTTACAGGCCGTTACAGCCGTTAGTAACGGATATAACGGTAAACTAAAACATCGCCAATTATTCGTGACCCATAATGAACATACCGACACATTTTCAGAAAGATCGGCCACGTACTTTCTGAGATATTCCATACAGAAGATAACCCGTTACAGGCCGTTACAGTCGTTAGTAACGGCTATAATGGGGTATACTAAAATATCAGGCATCATCCGTGACGCATATTGAACATCCCTGCTAATTTTAACAAGGATCGGCCAAGTACATTCTGAGATACTCCATAAAGAAAAAAAAAGATCCGTTGGCAGTTTTCACAGCCGACTCAGCAGCACCATTTGCTTGTGGGAAATGCGGGCTTGAAGTGTGGTGCACAAAACCGTACTCCTCTGCAAACATGAAGAAGTCTCTAGAATTGAAGGGAGAACCATTGTCACTCACGATGACGTCGGGTATGCCATGAACAGAGAAAAGTTGTTTGAAAACGGAGTACAACAACGCCACTTGTTAAGGATTTGATAGGCTTTATTTCTATCCATCTTGAGTAGTAGTCGGTAACAACAAGGTAAATTTTACCCTTGTACTTGCAGAAATCAGCACCTAGTTTTGACCAAGGTCGTTGAGGGAGTTCTGTTGGTCGCAGAGACTCCTGTCTCTGGGCTGGTCTGGTCTCTTGGCAAGTCCGACAGTTTTCAACAAGGCGTTCCAGGTCACCTCTGATTCCAGGCCAGAAAAACTGTCAGCTTTGCAAACTCAAGGCACCTCTTGAAACCTTGGTGACTTTCATGAAGCTTGTGCAACATTTCTTTCCGTTGACTGGATGGGATAACAATTCGATCTTGGAATATGACAAGTCCATTGATTACAGAAACATCAGATTTAACTTTCTGGTAAGGCCGTAGTGAAGACGGGACGTTTGTTGGCCATACTTGTTTGCAGTACTTGGTCACCATTTGAAGATCGCTGTCTTCACTGGTGGCCTTTTGTATAGAGTCTTGTCAACGATCACTGATTGGCCATGATGACTGGGTCATGTCAACATGTGCCTCAACTTCATTTGCTGCTTCCACACCATGCTGTTCAACTGGCAGAGGGCTGCGACTGAGGCAGTCGGCAAAGACTAGGTTCTTTCCTGGAACATGTCGCAACAGGCCATTGAATCGAGCCGTCCTCATCAGCAGGCGTTGACATCGTGGAGCTGCACGGTCCAGATCCTTGGTCATGAGCAGTGGAACCAATGGTTCATGATCAGTCAGCAGTTCAACGTACTCAATCCCATGAGGTACTTTTCACATTTTTCACAGGCCCAGACACTCGCCAACAGCTCCTTTTCAATTTGACTGTATTGTTGTTCTGCTGACGTCAGTGTGCGGGAAGCAAACGCAATGGGCTGAAGATCATCATTTTTGTCTTGCTGTAGAAGAACTGCTCCAAGACCGTAGCTGCTTGAATCAGCACTGACAACAGTGGGTCGCTCAGTATTGTAGAACGACAGTGATGGAAGGATGCTAATGATCCTCTTCACTGTTTCAAATGCTCTGTTTTGTGGGGTGTCCCAGTTCCATTGAACGTCTTTCTTGAGCAGGTCAGTCATAGGCTTCATTGCTGTTGACAGATCTTTGGTGAACCTTCCCAGGTAGTCGATCATACCTAATCATACGCTTTAGTTCTGTCACGTTCTTTGGCGCCTCCAGCTTGGTGATAGCAGTCACCTTCTCGGGGTCTGGTCTGATGCCCCCAGCACTGATGGTGTGTCCAAAGAATGACACTTTGGATCTGTTGAAGTGACACTTGTCACGATTCAGTTTTAATCCAGAACTTTCAATGCTACGTAACACCTGCGATAGTCTCTCGCCGTGCTCTTTCTGTATCTGTCCATGGATGAGAACATCATCCATAATGACTTCACATCCAGGAAGTCCACTCAGTGTCTCCAACATCTTTCTCTGGAATTCTTCTTGGCCCACATTGATACCCATAGGCACCTGCCTGCAGAAAATAATATCGCCCAAAGTTTGTAATGACTGTTGTCAAAGGAGCACTGTCCCTGTGGAGGGGCACTTGCCACAAACCACTGGAAACATCCAAAGTTGAAAAACATCTTTGAACCAGCAAGTTTTGGTGCAATGTCTTCCAAATGTGGAAGCATAAGATAGGGTCTCTTGATGTTTTGATTCAGTTTCTTAAAATCAACACAAAGACGACTCTTGCCGTTCTTCTTTTTGACTGGAACGATTGGTGCACAGTAATCAGTGGCAGTAGTCACTTTCCTGATCACACCATCTCTTTCCATCTTCTCAAGTACCTCTTTCAATTTGGATTGAAGTGGGAAATGGAATACATCTGGCTGTTGTTACACAGTAAGGTTTTGCATTTTCTTTCAACATCAATTTCACTGGTTCTGTACATGTCTTGAGACGACCTGTGGATCCAAAAATGTTGTCGTCAATATCTACTTCTTCTAGACGTTTTACAAAACCCATGGCCTCAGACACTGATCTAGCCAACAAACCAGCTCCTGCTGGTGTTGGAACTACAGCAACACGGAAACGGTACGTCACTGGTCCTTGACCCTGTCCTCTTCTGGTCACTTTGGCTATAAATTCTCCAACAGTGTCAACGTTCCCACCTGGAGAATTCAGATACGGGATCTTGGATGAAGAAAGTTGCGGTCGTCTTGGCAGTTTCCTGAAGTCCCTCTCTTTCAGCACAGTAACATCTGCACCTGTGTCTACTGTGAACTTCACTAACTTGCCGTAAACATCAAGATCAACTGTCCATGCATTCCTTTCTTCTTTCACACCCACTGTAGCAGCATCCAGGTAAAAGTCGTCATCATCAGACTGTTCTTCTTCCACTAAATTCACCGTTGATGCCCGTTTTTTTTTTTTGCACATGCGGCCAAAATGATTTCGACCACCACACTGCCTGCAAAGCTGCCTTAGGCTGGACAGACCTCATCTCTTATGTTCGTAGCCACACTTGCCACAGTTTGTTTTGTTGCGTTAAACAAATGGACTGCTGTGAACAATTCGATGGCCTCTTCGCTTACCACCAGCTGTATTGTTGCCATAAAAGCCACGACTACGCACTCTGCCACGACCTGTGTCATGACAAGAGCCTGAGCCATGACCACGATGACATGTTTCTTCAATGTCCAGTTGTTCAAACTGTTTGGTCTGTTCCATCATTTGCTCTTTGATTTGTTCTTGCTGACGTGCTATGGCCATCGCTTTCTCCAAAGTCAAGTCACCCTGTAGCCACAATTTTTCTTTTAACTGACGATCATGAAGCCCAATCACTAATCTGTCCGTAACCCGTTCATCTGGGTCAGCATAGTTGTTTTACTAAAATGTTCAGCGCTCTGACAAATTCTTCAACAGATTCTCCTTCCTGTTGTGTTCCAGAGTTAAACATAGAACGATCATGAATAATATTACGCTTTGGTAAAAACTAGTCATCAAACTTATGCATAAGAACATCAAAATCTGTGTCAGATTCTTCTAGGTCACCGTTTTCATCCACGGCCCAGTTGAACGTGTTCATGATCTGGTTGCTTGCTGCATCCTCATGGCATGTAAAAAGGAGTCTCTTTGAACATCTCCATCTTCTTTATCAAGCTTAGTAGCTCGTCGAAATCTCATGAAGTCTTCACTCCATTCCTCCCAGTCAGCAGCACGGAAACTAAACCGTGATGGTGGATCGTATCGTGCAGCGGCCGCCATCTCGTCAACAAACGGTTCTGTCACTCGCGCTAGATCTAGCATAGTGATCGGACAGGAGAATATATATATATATATATATATATATATATATATATTTTTTTTTTTTTTTTTTTTTTCATCTGAGCAGTATTTACTTTAAAGTCGACGGTCTGGGTCCGGATGACTTGAAAAGTCCTGTCTCTTTCCGAAAATTCTAAACTAACAGTGTGTGTGTGTGTGTGTGTGTGTGTGTGTGTGTGTGTGCGTGTGTGCGCGCGCGCGCTTGTGGCGCTAGTGGGCGTGCGCGTGTGTGCGTATTTTAAAGTGTATTATAATTTCTATCCAAACTCATACCAAGTAAGCTGTTTATCGTTTCATTTCTCTCAAACTCATACCATATAATGCTAGCCGTAATCAGTGATAAATTCTCATAAACAGTCACTGCAGTGTTTGGTTGTGACGGGTCTCTGACGCTATCCCTTGTTATTAAAATATGATTTTCATATTCAGGGATGCAGGGGGTTATAGACAGAAGTATTTACGCTTTCACAACCCTAATGCACTCTCGCATAGGCTTACGCACTCTGTCACTCACATCGGGCCCACACAAAGGTGACGGGAAATCAATAACATTTCATAGAAAAATAATCAAATTTTATTTAACTTGACTCCGAGCCCCCACCCGTCACTACACAACACAATTATCTGTATCATACAACAATGTAAACATCATACAGACAATCTCATAAATCGCATCCCCTGTTCTTCAGTTATTCTTACTTAACCAGGAAAGACAATATTTCACTATTCTGATTGTACACTTATACCTAAGAACAAATGAAACGTCCATAACTTGCCAGCATTCCTTGGTTGACCGTCAGTTTCTCTCATCCACTGCGCGACCACGAGCTGAAGCTGCCACACTGTTGTGTCCTCTCGATTGGCCAAATCCCAGCTGGGGGACACTTGCAACGTAGCTTGAGTCGCACCCTCACACCGAGTCTCCCAGAATCCACCACACTCGCCCTCTCCACGGAAAAGGCTCCTGTCGGCCTCTCCCACAGGTCTTCTCTGGCTGCAAACCCCCCCACCGTTGTCTGGCAGCTCCCTGTCTAGGCTCCAACAAGCTAACACGTCTTGCTGTCGACCGTCCCCACACGGGAGACAATGTTCCCGTCGTCGGCTCCGAGGCTACAGCAACCTCCACTGTCCTACGTACCCACCCAGGAGACAACGAGGTGACAGCAAACCTCTGCTTCTCACTGTATTTTCTTGAGCCCTCAGCAAGACGGGCGAGTTCACTTTCCCTTAAGTGAGTCACACAGTTCCTGGTTTTCTGAGCATCTTATATCCATTCTCAAACAAGAGAGAACCCAAGTTAAACTGGTTCAACCAATGGAATCACTGGCACACACACATCACACGATTTGTACCAATAACTCCCCAAGTTATTTTTTTATTCCGCCAATGGAATCACTAGTCACCTACACATACACACACACACAGCTGCTGGCGCCAACAAAGACTGGGTACAAAGTGGTTAATGCATAACCTCCTATTCAAACTCATGTTCCATTCCCCAAAACTACCTATTAACTAACAGCCTGGACTTCTCTACCAGCCAGGACTGATGCTTCAAGTATTTGCTACCTCTACAGACAACAAGGTGCAAACCACTCAATAGGCCGAAGCCTTCCATTTATTCCTCAGAACAAGAACGACTGAATGGTCGCTGTACTCTGCCTGCAGGCTGACGGTCGCTACTCGTGACGGTCACCTGACACGATTGCCTTCCTTTCAGCCCAGTGAATAGCCAGTACTCAAGTGGACACTCTCTTTACCCAGGACCGGCAGGTCGGCATGTTCTTGTTGCTATCCCTCAGACATGCGAAACACTTCCCAGTAATTCTCCCTCCTTCAGTAAACGACTTGGGGTATTCCCTCTGGTGATGCCTGAATTCGCACACTTGAAGAACCCAAGGAACTGCTCTCAACAACAGCAAAACTAACTCTTAATTTGCCTAAATGCTCGAGAACATTCGGCCGACTCATGACATTGGCGTTTGACCTTTGTTTGTTTTTGTTTAAGTGTTGTTGTTGCTGTTGTTGTTTGTTGTTGTTGTGTATGTGTGGGTGTGCGAGTGTCCGTGCGTGGGTGCGTGCGTGCGTGCGTGCGTGCGTGTGTGTGTGCGTGCGTGCATGCGTGCGTGTGTGTGTGTGTGTGTGTGTGTGTGTGTGTGTGTGTGTGTGTGCCCACCGTTGCATCCCCCTTTTTTTCCCTCCTACCCTCCCAATTTTTCTCAACCTCCCCACTTCTTTTCCCTGGGAGCCTTTCTTCAATTTCGCCCTTCTTCCTTACCTTCCTCCCTCCCTTTTCCCCCTTTTTTTTCTGGCAGATTGGCAATGGCAGTATCAACGAATCTGTCAAAATTTAAAACAAATCCAGATCTGTTGAAATGACCTTAAAGTCTTTCATTTAGAAAAAAAAAAAAAAAAAAAAAAAAAAAAAACTATTATCAGAAAAAAATGGTCTTCCTAAAATGGGAAGAAAAAAACATCTGGTTAATCGTCTTGCATCTTTATTAAACGACTAAAAAAAAAGAATGAACAGCCAGTGTTGACCAGACAGTAGAGGCTGTCGGGATCTCCACCTCCTTGTGTCTGTCATCCTCATCCACTGTTAAAACATCACTTACCTCGCCATGTGTCAGAGAGACCACGTCTACGACACACCCAAATCTTTCAGAATAAAAAAAAAATATATCGTCTTTCAATTTTCCAGTCATTTTGGAAGAAAGGGTTTTGCAACTTTTGCTGGTATTGGTGTTCTCAGCAGAAAAGCTGTGACCAATACCATCGGACCCATTATTGAACAGAAACAATTGTCGTCCAGTAAACGGTTGATTGGCTGTACTTCTGCTGATCAGCAAAAAGCGCTCTTAAAAAAATCTGGCTGGCATCACTATCAACTGCTCCATCCCTGAAGTATATACTGAAGGGGTGATAAAACCCCATTCCTGTAGATATTTCTCTTGATCAAATTAGAAGAGAAATACCAGAGCAAATGCGGCCAAAAGATTGAAAAATAAAGATGGCAGTGACTCGAGGGCTGTGAAAATTAACTTTACTGTCCCAAGTCTACCCCCCCCCCCCCCCCCCACAAAACAAAACAAAAAGTATATATATATAAATATATATATAATTATTCCTGGGTTTTCAGTCTTTTGACATTAAACCATTTGTTCCGCAAGTCTTTCGTTGCACTCACTGCAACAGACTGGACATACAAAATCCGCATGTCGCTCCAAACAGGGTGTGGTAGATGTGGTCAGTCTGGCCATGACAATAACAAATGTTCCAACGCCAGACGCTGTGTGAATTGTTCAGGAAATCACTCTGCTTCCTACCTTGGTGTCCTGAATATAAACTTAGAGTCTTGGCAGGCTCTTTAAAATCATCTGATTGTGTGTCTTTCTTAGAAGCCATTTTTCTTGCACGAGCTCAGCTAGAAGGACAAACAAATCATGAACAGTGTGGTCACCAGTCTTCAATCCATGATTCAAGTCCAAAGTAACCATACTATTCCTATGTCATATTCCTCAGTTGTTGCTGGAAACAAAAATAAGTCGCCAATCACGAAAAAGGCTTGTTCCCCAGTAACTGTCTCAAAAAAAACTGTTCTCCCGACTTGGGAAACGATAACGTCAAGGCAGAAAATTGTGAACGTAGGCCAGAATTGTCCCCCCTCCTAAGAAAAAAAAGTGTCAGCCAACAGAGTCTCCAAACGTTCCATCGCCCGGCTGTCCATTTCCTAATTTTGATCTCAATAGTATTGTTGTGTTCATGGAAACCCTTTCAGTTGAAATCATCAGTATTATGAAAAACGCGATGGACCTGCTGGAAATCAAAAAAAATATTTTCAAACTGTCACGCCAATGTGTTATGAACTTTTACAAAATGAAAGTTTTTTCTTTGTTTTCTCTTGCAAAAATCCTCCTGTTTCAGTTTGTTATTGTTCTTCCTTTCCTTGTAATGCGGGCAACCAGTTCAAAAGACAACATGGACAGTCAAGTCATAGATCGTCTTAAGTTTTTACGATGGAACTGCAGAAGCAAGTGTATCATTGACTACCTTATTCAGTTTTATGCATGATCATGATGTCCTTGCGCTGCAATCTCTGAATTGCCATAAAAATAATTTATCAAAACTCCCGGGATACTATTTTCCTCCAGTGACTAATGCAGTGAAGAAAAAAAATACTAAAACAAAAGCTGTCATATATGCGTCGTATAAAATTTTGTACCAACCTCTTAAAATACCCTGAAACTCGACTGACAAACGCCTATATTCCTGCTGTATAGCAGTGAATATCAAGGGCCAAAGTTTACAAGTTGTGAACTGTTATTACCCAGATGGCGTATCCAAGAAGTAGGCCGACTGGTTGTTTGATTTAGATCCAGACAAAGAGTGGATTATTCTATGTGATTTCAAATCCCATCATGCTCTATGGTCTGAAAACTCAAAAAAAAAAAAAAAAAATCACAAACAATAACGAATATCTCGCGAACACTATGGTAAATGTTAATCTGACGATACTGAATGACAGTTCTATCACCAGAATTGCTGATAGTTCTGATCAGAAAAAAATCATCAATTGATTTGTCTTTAGTAACTCCGGGTATTTTTCCACTTTGTACGTGGAATGTCATTCAGTCACCACTGGGTCACTATCTCCTGTTGAAGTTCAGATCCTAGTGAGTCCAGAGAGAACTGAACATACCCCCGGACTTACAAAATACAACGAAGATAAAGCTAATTGGGACCTTTTTGCCCAAACTCTAATTACTGATTCTCTGAAGCTCAATTTTAATCATAACATAGAATCAATAGAAGATCTTGAAAACAATTATGTAGAATTACGAAATCTCATACTGAGAGCAGCAGAATGTGCCATTCCAAAGATTAAGTTTAAAGACCATCCAAAGAGAGCCTCAAACCCTTGGTGGAACTCCTCATGTGAGTTAGCGGTAACAATGAAACAGAGGCATTTCAAAACTGGATGAATATTTGTCATTCACAGCCACCCCAAGTAATAAACGAACTCCACCGTAAATACAAAATTGCTAATAACTACAGTAACAGAGCAGTAGCTCTTGAAAAAAAAAACCACAGTATTATGGTAATGTGATCATGATTTGTTCTAAACATCCACATGACGTTTCTGAACTATGGAAAGAAATTTTTTAAAAAATCAAGGGAACATTCCATCTCCCTCAGCCTGCTCTGCATGTTAATGATAAAATTGTATAGAAGTAACAAAGAAAAGGCTGAGTTATTAGCAGAAACTTTTGTTTTCAATGAGTCAGACTGAGTGTTTATCTCAGTCTGAACAAATTCGTAGAAAGGAGTTTGAGGATAAATACCAAAACATTGAGCAGCTTAACATAGAAAGTAACACTTTATATATAAAAACAAATTTAACAATGCATGAACTCTTGTTTCGCACTTAAACGTATAAACCCGGGTAAGATATCCACTGGTTCAGATCCTATTTCCTATAACATTATTAAGCATTTTCCTGAGAGTCTGTTCAAAGTTGTTGGAGTTCTTTCAGTTTTGTTGGAATGCTGGAATACTCCCTACAGATTGGAAAAAAAAGCTGCTGTCATCCCAATCCTTAAACAAGGAAAATCTAAAACTCTTCCCTCCATTTTCCGACCTATTTCTTTAACACCTCATATTGGAAAACTTTTTGAAAGAACCATGAAAAACAGAATAGGACATTTCTTGAAAAAAAATATGGGGTCTTGCCTTTATTCCAGGCTGGTTTTAGGAAAGGTAGAGGAGTCACAGACCACATTGTCCACTTATCCTCAAATGTTAAAAAAGCTCTTGCCAAGCGTCATTCGACCCCTTGCAACGTTCTTTGATGTTCATAGAGCCTACGCTTCAGTATGGCATTCAAAATTGTTGTACAAAGCACATGAAGTAGGAATACGAGGTCGTTTTTTTTCCAATTTCTAAAAGCTTTCTTATCGGACAGAACTATCCAAGTCAGTGTACATGAATTTTTATCAACTTCTAAGACTATTAACATGGGTGTTCCCCAAGGAAGTGTAATCGCTCCCACACACTTTCCTCGCTAATGCTCTACGATATTAAAACAGGTTAACACAAAAGGTGCCACAATAGCTCTGTATGCAGATGATATTGCTCTGTGGAGAAATGTAAACTGGAGTTTTTTTTTTTCCAAACAACAAATCAAATGAAACAAAAGGAATAGTCCTCCAGAGGGAAGAAAACATAATAGAAACAATATTGTGTTTTGTTTTTTTTTTTTTTTCTTGAAAAAGGCACGTGGCCGAAAATCAAAAGAAAGAAATCATCGAACAGTATGAGGAAATAGTTGACAATATTTTTTCATTACATGAAATCAAATGGGTTCAGTTTATCTGCTCACAAGACGGCTTTTGTTGTCTTTACAAAGAAAACAATTGCGTTTGAAGGCAGAGACGCTGTCTCTTTAAGAGTTGATAATAATTTGATATTCCCAAGCAAACAAGTCAAGTTTCTCGGTGTAATCTTCCACTATAAACTGTTATGGAGTAAACATATTAATTACCTTGTAGAAAAGGCTAGGGAAAAAAAATGGTTTATTACGCATTCTTTTCTGCTATACCCTCTGATTAACTGGGAATCTAATCTTGTCTATGTCGCCTCAGGGCTAGTTCGTTCAAGTCTGTCGTAAGGTCAAGAAGGTTTTTTTTTTGTTGTTTGTTTGTTTGTTTTTTTTTTTTTTTTTTTTTTTTTTGTTTTTTTTGTTTTAACAGCTGGAAAGACAGATTTACACAAGCTAACCAGTATTGACTCGATAACCTTTAAAACTGCATTAGGACTTCCCCGATGGGTTTCAATTGATTTGACGTACAAGGAGGAGGCTGGTGTGTTACCCTTAAATGAACACAGGCTAAGTTGCGCCTGTAATTTTACAGCGAGAGCTAGAACCATCCCAAATTCATAATGACTGAACTGGATGGAAGTACGTATATTTCAAGAGAGATCCGTAACAAATCGGTAGACATGTCCCTAGGTGATTATGTTTCCCCCATTTGTTTCAGAACTGTAACCTGTCTCTTGATGGTATTGCCGATGTTCCATGTTGTTCATACCCTTTGTGGTTGTCAGAGCAGGCTGAAATCATCTACACTTACGGAGATCTTAAAAAAAAAAAGATAATACTCTGTTACTATCATCCTATGCCGAAGACTTGATAGATAGAGAAAATACGATTCCTATCTACACATTTTCACGGATGGTTCTGTTTCAGATTCTTCCGATGTTGGGGCTTCCTTTGCAATACCAGCGCTTAGCATTAGAAAGAAATTCCACATTACTAAAGGATGTTCTATATTTACAGCAGAGTTATTTGCCATTTTGAAAGCACTAGATTTTATACTTGACATGCCTGTTATACATAGACAAATACTTATACTATCGGACTCAAAATCAGCGCTTACGGCTCTACATTGTCAATCAAAATCTAGTCGTTCAGACTTGGTGTGTGAGGTCTTATTTCTCATTCATCAGTTTATAACCCGGGGTATCGATGTAACTTTGTTATGGGTTCCAGGGCACTCCAGTCTACGTGGCAATGACTTAGCTGGCTTTTATGCAAAGGAAGCTGCAAGAAATAAATCTGATATTTTGAATTGTGATATCCTTCTTTCTCCATCTGAAGCTATCCACATTCTGACAAGTTCAATCTGGAACATAAGACAGAAACAATACCTTGAAGATTCAGCTCGGAAGCACAAATGGGATATGACTAAACCAATAAGCAAAATGTTGTAATCCTCCAGGGCCAATCCCATATCGTAACCTTGTACATAGGCTGCGGGTTAATGGTTGGTTAGGTAGGTATTTAAAACCGGCACCTGCTTGTGCATGTGGTCAGACTCTCGATATCCCTCATTTTTTATTTGACTGTACTAGTATAAAAAAAACACTTTCAGCCTCTTCATGATAAGATGAAGTCCTTCAAGCTTTCGCTGACTATGTCTAGTTTTTTGCAATCCCAGTTATGAGAACGGTTGGAGTCTGGCAATGTTGGCTGTTTATCTTATTAAATCTCATCCACTTGGGAGATATTTTTAACTCTTCCACCGCCGCCCCACCCCCCTCCTCACTGCCCTCCTCCCCCCCTCACATTTTTTTTTTTTTTCCAATTCGCGATTTTTTGAAATGTTAAAATTTTATTCTAGGCATATACCATATCAGTATGGTTCGGCGTCTAATTTGCACGTAGAGCAAGGCTTTTTTCACACCCCCCCCCCCCCCCCCCCCTCTCTTCTCCTCTTCTTCTCCCCTTCCCCAATCCATATACACCCATAAGCTGTTCGACTCTTACGAGTAATATGTCAGCCAGTTCCATACTTTGATGATCCTTGACTACCATGTAATGGATATACATGTGGTCACACACAGAATTGATGCTTCTGAATACCGGTAAATATGGGCTTAGTTAGTGTGTGTGTGTGTGTGTGTGTGTGTGTGTGTGTGTGTGTGTGTGTGTGTGTGTGTGTGTGTAGAAATTATTTCGTCTATAGGCTTATTGCTTTGATGTTTGGACAAAACGAACGAACAAACGAACGAACGAAGTTTAATGCTGTTAGGCTGTAGAGCCATTAAGCTAATCGGCGCGATGTACAAAAACAAAACGCGACTCAATTTCGATTTCATTTAACATGGAAACCACAGCAATGTCCTTTTCTTTCACTTTACATGACGAAAATCGAGAACGAGAAAATATCGCTGGTTTCACTGTCAGTTCTGTAGACGACGGTCACCCCCCAGGTAAAACTGGATCAGTCCGTGGACAGCGTGCAGCCGCCATAGAGCACATGCTTGGGTCTCTGCATGCTTCGTGTTGCCGATGCGTCTTCCTTTCCGAAGGCAGGCCAATTAAAACATTCCTCCGATGACATGTCTTTCTTCCTGCTTGTCAAACCAGAATAAGCAATCGTCTTCCGAACACGGATCGCAGGAATTTCTAGAACGACGTCGTCTGATTCACACACAGCAGCACACCCACATCATCCGTTTGATGGAAAACACGACCTTCCGAAATGCTTGATTTCTGTGCGGATCTCGGAATCGTCTCTGCACCTGTCGCTCTGTCAGAGTAACGACATAACCCTTAACCATTCCCGTGTCAAAACCAGCGACAATTTTGTCTATAGCGTGCTCCCAGACTTGTGTCGATGTCCGACGGGTGGATTTCTGGGCCCCTGCTGTTACACTCCGACAGATCGGAATGCAAACACTGAAGCCTATCCTGAATATGCGACGTGTCATCATCATCTCGAGTCGGCTTGATGTGTTCCTCCTGTGCTGTGTACTGTGTTCATCTGATTCGGTGTCAGGCACGGCCAGTTCATTCGCGACAATGTGGTACCGAGACCAGCACCAACCTGTTCATGTCGTCTGTTCTGCTGCTTCGATCTCTCTTGATCCCGTCGCACCTAGCTGGGGGGGGGGGGGGGGGGGGGGGGGGGGGTGGGGGGGGGGGGGGGGGGGGGGGGGGGGGGGGGGAGGGGGGGGGGGGGGGGGGGCTCTTCCTGTAGAAATGAACTTGTTCTCCGGTTCAGCACAGGATCTGCCACTGTTGTTGACACTGGGCTGACCGGCTTCAGTCGCAGAGCGACCACTGCCTTCTCCAGTAATTTTCCAGCTTGAAACAGTTTTTCAGTCAGCAGGGCGTTTAGGGTTGACTCTGCAGTCGCTGAAAGTCCAGTAACTGGCTTTGTCACAGGAAAGTAGAAATCAACTGCCGCAGCTGAAATTATTGTGTATTTATGTATGTGCGTGTGTTTGTGCGTGCGTGTGTGTATGCGCGCGCACGCGCATGTATGTGCATGTGTGTGAGTTCGCGCGCACGCACGCACGCACGTTGATATTCTGTTCATAATGTTTTCTTAAATGTCAGTACAACCTTGAGTTAATCTGACAATAAACTGGTTTCAGTCAGTCAGTCAGTCAGTCAGTGTGTGTGTGTGTGTGTGTGTGTGTGTGTGTGTGTGTGTGTGTGTGTGTGTGTGTGTGTGTGTGGGTGTGTGTGTTGTTGTTGTTGTTGTCTTCAATTTAACGTCTTTCCACGAAGTGATATTAGACGAAGAGAAAGGATTTGGAGAGGGGGAGCATGAGGAGGAGGTGGGTGGTTGGGTATCTTGCAATCATATACGAAAAGAAAAGCATCTTTACCATCTTTACAATGAAAAAAAAAAAGGTAGGGGAAAACCAACTTTAAATAACTATTTTGAATCAAAGCACAAACTATAACAAATGTCCCATAGGACTGCGTAGTAAACAGTTCGCAAAAACAAACAACAACACTAAAATTCTCAAGGATACTCTCAAGAGAACTTTCAGAAAGAGCCGGTAAATAGATCTCAATCTCTGGCATTCCAGAAGAATGTGTTGGTTTGAAATTTGTTCACCGCACAGACATTTAACATTCTTGCTGAATTTTGTTTTGAAGGCATTAAGCTTTATCATATAAGACAGCGAAGTAATGTGTCTAAATTTGAAACTGTTGCTATAATTCACAGCTATTTTGTT
>JADBJO010004850.1:5000-25000 GCA_016801955.1 Conus betulinus
GATGAAAACGCGGTTTATTTTGGCTTTTGCTATTCTCATTTCTTTTGGGGCTGGTGTATATAAAAGGAAATCCTTTGAAATCACTCTTGATTCAATACAAAAGTGGAAGAAAACATTGTAGAAGCCTTATATTGAAGAAGGGGACATTATGGTAGTCATTTTATTATAGTCACGTAAGCGTTAACTTGCCCCACACTCTCTAAAATTTTCCTTAATATTTAACTTCTATAAGAGGAAAGGAGATGCTAACCAAAATCATAACTTTTACATGGAGAAACAGAGCTGGGGAAAGACTTCGTATTTTTAGTCATCTAAAATATTCCATTTCCCCTCCCTTACGGCAATTTCCCTTTGTCTCCAGGCCTTTTGTTTTTTTTATCGTGTTCTTACGTTTGAACCATCCATCCCAGTCCTCCACTTCCTCTTCATCATCACCAGCCATTCCTTCAGCAAGCTATCCCCCTGGAGACTGCGCCCTGGGACCTTCATCCTCATACCCATTTCGACGCCCAAAGTTCAACAATTCTTCTCTGCGCTCGCAGGGCTACATTGCCTGCGTGCTACCATCCCCCACAGTGCCAGCAATTGACTCTTTCCCGGGCGCGGGTGCTTGGACTTTTGAACATCTTTTTGTTTGCTTTTATTTTCTCTGTTCACAACCTGTCCTATGGTTATAATTAATTTATTCTGGTACTCATCATAATCATCCTCATCCCCATCCCCCTCATCATATGCGTTTTGTTGTATGTTGTTTCGTGTGATTCTATTGTTTTGTGGTTTGTGCAATGAAGTGTCATTAAATGTTGGAAATGGAACTGTGTTAGTGGGTTAGTGTTAGAGTAAGAGTAAGAGTGGGAAAGGGTGTGGGTCTTGGTTTCGTGGGCACTAGGCCTGCGTTACAATGGTGGAGATGCGGGGTACGTGCTAGGTAGTTAGGGTTACTAGTGTATTTGTTTAGGCTAGAATAGGGTGTCTTGTCGTGTCCTGTGTCTGGTACGGTAGTGGGAGTGTTGTTGGAAAGTGGACAAGGGGTGTGTAAACTCTTTGTAGATCAATAAGTGAATTAAGTAGGTTCAACTTACAGGGTGTGGGGAGATTGGCCATCTCGCCAACCATTTCACTTTTGTCCAATTCTGATTTCCTCTTCCAGCCGTGCCTCTCTACTTATTTTGTTTGTCGTATTCAAATTTTTCCTCGGTGTGCTCGTAGTTATAGAAGGTATATGTCTTCAGGTCCGTTTTTTTTTTTTTTTTTTTTTGGGGGGGGGGGGGGGTGAATTTCTTTCAGTACGCAGATGCAGACAGACTGTTATGTAAAAAAAGCCACGAATTTTTTCTGTAATATTCTATCAATTCGTGTTTCACCAAATGGAACTGCGCCCCACTGCTGAACGTTTGCTTAGGGAGACCAGTCAAGTTCCGCCAATTATCCCAACTGTTATTACTAGTGCTGCTGGGGTTTCCACTGGGTTACTTGGACAACCCGCTGCTGTATCTACTCCAAGGTCGTCCGTTTCTACTAGAACTAGTCCTCGTATCGCTGCCAACTTTTCACCTCCTACTCCAGAGCCAACGATGTTAGCGCCTTCAGACACGATGCCTGTTGACTTGGACCTGGCGGCATTGTATTCTCAGTTCCGGAGCCTGGGTCAAAATCTTGGTCTTCAAGGCACTGACCTTGCACATTTTGTACGTGATTCTGTGGAAAAAGAGCGTGATCGTCGAGAACGCTTGGTAAGGGAGGAAAGCGATCGACAAGAAAGAGAAAGAGACCGGCAAGAAAGAGAAAGGGATAGGCAAGAAAGAGAAAGGGATAGGCAGGAAAGACAGCAGAGGGAGGACCTGTTCTGGAGAGGACGCGAGGAGGAAAGACAGGATTTAAATAGGACTCTGGCTGAAGCAGTATCCAATCGTTCTCTATCTCTCGTACCCAGTGATTTTAGAAAAGTTCGAAGACAAAGATGACATTGACTTCTATCTGCAACACTTTGAGAAAATTGCAGTGGCACACAAATGGAGCAAGGACACATGGGTAGCGAGGTGACTCCACAGCTGACTGGGGCAGCCAGGGAAGTTTTTCTGAGATTGCCTGCCAGTGATTCCAACAATTTTGAGAGGTTGAAGAACGACCTGCTGGTACGATTTCAGAAAACAGCCTCCTTCTACCGACAGCAGTTTTTCGACAGGTTAGGAAAGAGCCCGGAGAAACTTTCACAAACTTTATTGAACGTCTCGAGTGTATCCTCCAGCGGTGGTTCTCTTTGTCTGGTAAGAGTCTGTCCAAAGCAGACGATGTTGTAGACATGTTTCTACAAGACCAATTTTTCAACATACTGACTCCTGATCTCGCAGCTCATGTAATGGAGCAGCAGCCTGGTGATGTGAAAACTGCTGCCAAGCTCGCTGAAACTCACATTGAGGCTAAGCGTTTTGGTCGGGTGGCAAACATGGGAGTCAAGCAGGAAAAGCTTCGCACACCCAAAGGCCAAGAGAGAGTAACAGCTCCTCAAACATTTCCACAAAGGAAGGGGAATGGCAATTGTTACCGCTGTGGAAAAAACCAGGACACATGAAACGAGACTGCAAGGAGTTGAAGGCAGTCTGCAGACAATGGATGCAGCCAGAATCAACTACCACAGAACTTGCAGCTTTATGCGACCAGTGCAGTGTCAAGCCATTTGTCCCGCGAGTATCGGTAGTGATTAATGGCAGCAGGCTGTTGCACTACGAGATACTGGTGCTGAGATTAGTGCTGTATCTTCCCGGTTCGTGTCAGAGGAGGATCTCACAAGCCGATTTGTAGATCTGACCTTTGCCAACTCATCAACTGGAGGACCATTCCCGACAGCTTTCATTGACCTGGAATCTCCTTTTGTCCAAGGACGTATTGAGGCAGTAGTAATGGACAAAGCAAATCAAGACTCATCATTGGAAACGAGGAAAGTTTCCATCTGGAGAGTGTGCCCAGGTACCAGTCTATGCGCGCAAAGATCTTCTTGCTGTACAGACTAGAGCACAGGCCAAACGGGGGGATCAAGAAACATCCATACCAGTATCAAAAGTATGTGGACTCGACCTCACTCCGATATAAGCTCAAAGAACTACAAGAAGGTGACTCATCCCTTGAAAATGCTAGAGCGATGGCCTGTTCTGGAGAGACTGCTAAAAGTAAGGGGGGTGAAGTGTCGTATCGGAAGGTACATGGGATCCTGCACCGAGAATTTAAGAATGGGGATCAGGTGTTCAAACAAGTTTGCGTCCCATTTCTTCTTCGAAGGGAGGTTATGCGACTGGCCCATGATACGCCGATGGGAGGGCATCTTGGCACCAAGAGGACCAGGCAGAAAATTTGGGCCGAGTTTTACTGGCCAGGAATGTGTGGCGACATCCAGCGTTACTGTCGCTCTTGCGATATGTGCCAAAGAGTTACCCCCAAGGGACGAGTCAGCAAAGTACCACTAGGAAGGATGCCAGTGGTAGGCCAACCCTTTGACAAGGTGGGTGTGGACCTTGTTGGACCGATACGACCAGCATCTGACCGCGGCAACAAGTACATTTTAGTCATGGTGGATCACGCAACTCGGTACCCTGAGGCAGCTCCTCTAAAGTCTGTGGAGTCAGAGAGGGTTGCCGAAGTCTTGTGGGAAATGTGGTCAAGACTGGGAATCCCAAAGGAAGTGCTGACTGACCAGGGAACTCAGTTTACTGGGGCTGTCATGCAAGAAATATTCAGACTTCTCTCAATTAGAGGCATCACTACATCGCCATATCATGCCCAAAGCAACGGGCTAGTCGAACGTTTTAATGGTACCTTGAAAGCAATGCTAAAGAAGATGTGTCAAGAGAAACCAAAAAAACGTGGGATCGATTTATCCCAGCAGTTCTCTTTGCCTATCGGGAGGTTCCACAGGAAGGGACAGGTTTTTCACCATTCGAACTCCTGTATGGGGCGAACAGTCCGAGGACCCATGACAGTTCTCCGGCAGCTGTGGACCAAGGAGCAAGTCGACGATGAAGTCCGGGCTTCATGCACGTATGTTCTGGATCTGAGGAATAGAATTGAGGAGACGTGTCGTTTGGCCAGGCAACATCTTCAGAAAGAAGCAGTTTGTCAGAAAAAGCATTTCGATAGGCGAGCCAAACCTCGATGTTTTAAAGTGGGTGACAAGGTTCTGTTGTTGCTCTCCAGCGAGAGCAATAAATTGCAAATGGCATGGCAGGGCCCTTTTTCTGTCCTAGAAAGAGTTGGCGAAGCTGATTATCGTATACGTATCAAAGGCAAAGAGAAAGTGTTCCACGCCAACATGCTAAAGGAATACGTCGAACGCCCTAAACTTACGGTGGCTGTGTCGGTAATAGATGACAGCGAGTGTAATGAGGTGCAGACAACGCGAGAAGACATTCCTGTGATTCCGTTACAAGCTCAGGAAGGACCTGCTGATGTTCAGCTGGACCCGGATCATCCAGAAAGGCACGCCGACCTCCTGCACTTTTCTGCAGTCTTTGGCGACGTGTTCACTGACTTGCCACAGAGGACTACTCTCACACGCCCTGCAGTATCAAGTTGGAACATGAAGAACCAGTGCGCACACGACAGTTCCCTCTGCCCTTCTCCCAGCGTGAAACGATCCAGGAAGAGGTCAAAGTAATGCTTAAGATGGGAGTCATTGAGAATTCGACTTCCCCATACTGTTCTCCAATTGTATGGTTAAGAAAAGAGACGGCAAAATACGCTTTTTGCGTCGATTTCAGAAGGCTCAATCAAATTGTGATTTTTGATGGTGAACCTATCCCAGATATCGAGTACTGTTCTCAAAGCTTGGTCAGGCCAGATACTTCAGTAAGATCGACCTGACAAAGGGTTATTGGCAAATCCCCATGGTGGAAAAAGATAAACCTAAAACTGCTTTCTCAACACCGCAGGGTCACTACCAGTGGACTGTTATGCCTTTTGAAAGACAGCAGGTGCAGTGTTTAGCAGGCAATGAGGGAGATGCTAAAGCCTCTTCAACTTCCTGAAGTCGACAACTTCATGGACGATTTACTGGTGGCTACTCAGACATGGACGCGTCACCTTGAGTGTCTCTATGCACTGTTTCACAGACTTCGTGAGGTTCGGATGACTGCTCGGCCTACCAAATGTTTCCTGGGGTTTGATGAAGTTACGTATCTTGGGTTTGTGGTAGGAAAGGGTAAAACTGAAAGCAGAGGACGAGAAGATGGCCAAGATTGGCAAGGTTCAGCCCCCTGAGACTAAGAAACAATTTCGGGCCTTTTTAGGGCTGGCAGGTTTCTACCGGCGATTCGTGCCGAACTTTGCGGAGATCGCCCTTCCCCTGACAGATGCAACAAAGTCCAGGATGCCAAACAGAGTGAAGTGGACTCCCGAATGTCAGAAAGCTTTTGACGAGCTGAAAAAAAGACTGTGTAGCAAACCCGCCTGTGTTATGCCCAACTGGGAGTTGTCGTTTGTACTGAGGACAGATGCCTCGGATGTTGGGTTGGGCGCGATCCTTTTACAGGACCAGGGAACTGGTCTCCAACCCGTGACGTGTGCCAGTAAGAAACTACTTCCTGCAGAAAAGAACTACTCTACGGTTGAAAAGGAATGCTTTGCCATCATGTGGGCGGTCCAGAAATTTGAACCGTACCTGTATGGACGGCATTTTATTATTCAGACTGACCACCAACCCTTACAGTATTTGAAGAGACTGAAAGCATCCAATGGTCGCCTGATGAGGTGGGCACTTCAGCTGCAGTCATTCTCGTTCAGTGTTCAAGCAATACCAGGAAAGAAAACGTCGGTGCTGATTTTTTGAGCAGATGCCCAGAGTGAGTGTGGTTGACAGTTCATGGACATTATGTATGATTTAAACTATGTTTAAACTTGGTTCGGGGGTTTGTCACGAACTGTCAAATGTTTTTGGGCGTGCGTCTATGCTTTGCGTGTTTACACATGGTGTGTGTGTGTGTGTGTGTGTGTGTGTGTGTGTGTGTGTGTGTGTGTGTGTGTGTGCGCGCGCGCGCGCGCGTTCCTCGCGTGCACGCTTCACGCACGCACGTTATTGGGTGTCAGCTAAAAGTGGCATCAGTGTACAGACATCCCGTGCAGCCCATGCTGATCACTTGGCTCACCTTGAGAGCGAGCAGAGTTCGAGTCCCGTTAGCCGGGGCTGAGAACATTCCTTTTTTTTTATCAAGAGCCTTGAAGGGAGGTCTTCGGGTCTGACCGCGCCAGTAAGGTTTGGGTCGTCGTCCGAGCATCGTTGTGACGCTCATTTGTGTCCGCGGTGAGGTGTCTGTTTGTCCAGACCCTGTATTGTCCCCAGAGCTCACTCACAGGTTTTGGTGAGTTAACAATCTGTTGTATGCATGTATCTTTTCATTTTGCTATTGTTTTATAAATATTGTATATTATTCTTGCTTTCCCATTTCTAAAAAAAAAAACTTCACTTTCAGCTACAATTGGATTCAGACAGGAGGGGGGAGAAAGGAAACCCTAGTCAGCCTTGTCTCTTATTCTTTTCATTGTTGGTGCGTGACCCTCTTTATTGAATAACTGGGGTTTATTTCATGCGTAGAAAGCTTATCACAGAAAGGTGAAGATATCGTTTCGTTTACCTCCGACTCGAATTATTGTATCGTTATATTCTTTTATGGTAAGCACATTGTTTGATGTAGTGTAATGTACTATGTTACTATTGTTTGGATGAAAACGCGGTTATTTTGGCTTTTGCTATTCTCATTTCTTTTGGGCTGGTGTATATAAAAGGAAATCCTTTGAAATCACTCTTGATTCAATACAAAAGTGGAAGAAAACATTGTAGAAGCCTTATATTGAAGAAGGGGACATTATGGTAGTCATTTTATTATAGTCACGTAAGCGTTAACTTGCCCCACACTCTCTAAAATTTTCCTTAATATTTAACTATATAAGAGGAAAGGGAGATGCTAACCAAAATCATAACTTTTACATGGAGAAACAGAGCTGGGGAAAGACTTCGTTATTTTTAGTCATCTAAAATATTCCATTTCCCCTCCCTTACGGCAATTTCCCTTTGTCTCCAGGCCTTTTGTTTTTTTTCTTATCCTGTTCTTACGTTTGAACCATCCATCCCCAGTCCTCCGCTTCCCCTTCATCATCACCAGCCATTCCTTCAGCAAGCTATCCCCCTGGAGACTGCACCCTGGGACCTTCATCCTCATACCCATTTCGACGCCCAAAGTTCAACAATTCTTCTCTGCGCTCGCAGGGCTACATTGCCTGCGTGCTACCATCCCCCACAGTGCCAGCAATTGACTCTTTCCCGGGCGCGGGTGCTTGGACCTTTGAACATCTTTTTGTTTGCTTTTTTTTTTCTCTGTTCACAACCTGTTCTATGGTTATAATTAATTTATTCTGGTACTCATCATAATCATCCTCATCCCCATCCCCCTCATCATATGCGTTTTGTTGTATGTTGTTTCGTGTGATTCTATTTTGTGGTTTGTGCAATGAAGTGTCATTAAATGTTGGAAATGGAACTGTGTTAGTGGGTTAGTGTTAGAGTAAGAGTGGGAAAGGGTGTGGGTCTTGGTTTCGTGGGCACTAGGCCTGCGTTACAAGAGCCCAGCACATAATCCTGGAATGTTTGAAATTCGACGTGCGTAGATACACCAATGGGCGATGGTCTGTCTGCAGAATGAGCTGGACTCCCCAAAGGAATCGCACAAACTTTTGTACAGCCCAAACTATGGCCAGACATTCTCGCTCAATCGTACTGTACGCTCTCTCTCATGGTGTAGTAGTTTACGACGAGCAAATACAACTGGGTGGAGAACGTCATCACGTTCCTGAAGCAGAACAGCACCTGGTCCTACAGAAACTGGTATCAGTTCTAAGAACAAAGACATTACCTGATCTAAGTAAGGGCAGAACAGGTGCAGAGGACAGAATACTTTGAATCTTGCGCAATGCTTCAGAACACTGAGGTTTCCAAGAAATCAATCGTCCAACACGACCAGTGTCCTTAATCAGATCGAGTGGAGCACTGAGAGTAGAAAAGCGAAGAACATATCTTCTATAAAAGCTGAGTAAGCCTAATAGAGACCTGACTTGCTCGCTGATAGTAGGGATGGAAATCTTCAAGATTTTGTCAACCTTTTTCCTTGACAGGGCGCATGGTACCACCTTCAACCATGTGACCTAGGAATTCAAGTGATTGGAATCGTGCCTCGACTTTCGAGGGAAGGCTGTGAGGTTGAAAAACCTCGGACAAGAAACAACACCTTGCACATGGCGGAGATGTGCATCCCAAGACACACTATGAATGAGTATGTCATCAAAAAAGTTGACAGCAGAGAACTGGTCCATACTGAGCATACACATCATGCGTGCAAAAACACCAGGTGCCGACACAAGACCAAACGGCATCCGGTTGAACTGAAAGAGGCCCAGATGTGTTGCAAAAGCTGTCTTGGGTCTATGTTCAGGCTTCACAACTATCTGCCAACATCCCTTAGCTAGGTCAATTTTCGTGAAAAATTGTGCATCTGCCAATCTGGCGAACAGACCTAGATCAGGGATAGGTTCCGTATCAAAGACTGACTTTGTTCAGTGATTGCAAATCGATAGAAAAACGGCATATACCATCCTTCTTTCTCACCAAGACAACTGGAGAAGCGTAGGGACTATTGGAAGGCTCGATAATACCTAACTCCAACATAATTTGAACTTCTCTATCCACGACTTCTCTGCAGAAAAAGGAATATCATAGAACTTCTTCTTTACCGGCACATCAGTTGTCAGTGGAATTTCTAGGAGCACATTTCCAGATAAAGATCCTGGTTGGGGAGTAAGAATGTCCTGAAAATTCTCGAAGATCGACCAAATTTCCCTAGCATTGCTGTCTGAGAGAGTGGTATCAAATAGCACTGACTGAATATCCTTGTCTGGCATGGAAGATGCCATTGGAACAGACAAAGTAGGGATAGGCAGTGTATCATCAGAATCATGAACACACCAACTGTACAAGCAACGGCAGAAACCTGAGAATCCGTAGAGGTTTCAACTGGGGGAACAATTTCCGAGGAACATTTCAAAGTAATCTCATTACGCTCAGAGGTGAGAGGTGCTATGTCCCACCATGGAACCAAATTGCCTTGGGAAATGACAGTGGGAACAACCTGAGACAGTGATACAGCAGCACGACGAGTGTACCGTTTTAGTTTGTTAGCAAGAAAAACCTTCTCCTTGCCTTTAATGAGGACTTGATAGCCAGGGTGGAGTGTTTTGGTGACAGGGAAAGGTCCTGACCAACTGGCTAAAAGCTTGTCCCAGTCAGTGGGAAACAGTACAAGTACTTCGGCATCGACCGCAAAACGACGTTCCTTAACTTTGCCATCGAAATAGTTTTTACCCTTTGAGGCAGAGTCGATAGAATTCTCCATAGCTATCCTACAGGAATCAGCGATAATGTTCTTCAGCTCAAACAAGTAAGCATACAGAGGCTTAGCATCTGAATCCTGGTTATCTGCTTGAGTCCAGGACTCTTGTAGTAGGGCAATAGGGCCACCTACTTGGCGACCGAACAGCAACTCAAAGGTGTGAAAAACCAGTACTTTTGGACGGGAGTTCTCTACATGCAAACAACAGAGCTGGAAGGTAACGATACGCCTTTGGGTACTAACTAACGTACTACGTTCTTAAGCATAGACTTCAGAGTACCATGAAATCTCTCCACGTGTCAAGTAGCCTGAGGATGATAAGGGGTAGTCCTGATTCCCTTGGTACCACACAACACATGAAATTGTTTCTCCTCCAAATCAGCATTGAACTGGGTACCTTGGTCTGAGAGTATATCTCTTCAGGAAAACCTAAACGCGAGAAGATACCCAACAACGCTTCAGCTACGGCAACAGAAGAAATGTCTGTCATGTGACGTAGCCTCCGATCAAGGCATGTGACGTTCAATCACATGTAGTCTATTGATATGAATCATTTCCCTCATGCCACAACTAAAAAGGAAGAATATTCATGTAGCTTGACCAGTGTAGCAGGCGTCCCCAATAATTGTGAGGATCACTCATTAAAATAAACAAGGGTGAAAGTGACCACTGAGAGATAGTTTAATAAGGGCTGGTAAGGTGCTGGTCATGTGTTTTGAACACTGTGTATCCACTCACCAAGAGGAGGGAGGAAAGAATTAGGTTTAGCCAGGAGATGGCCTAAAGACTCGAACCTGTCAGGACGTTGGTCAAGGGGTCCTCACCACTGACCAGTCATTACCAGGTGAGCCATAGATTGTTGGGAAAGGTTCAGGGGAAAACCTAAAGAAAAGAGAAAGAAAGAATTCATATGTTGAATTGGGAAGCAGGTTACTTATACGAACCTTATTCGTGTTTCAACCCTTCACCACTTCACCCTTCACCCCAACAGCTATTCCCCCTCTGATGCTGCGACAGCATCTGTTTCTTAAGTGTTGAGATGGGTGTTTTACTATGGCCATGGTGTAGGGAACACACCGATAGTTCAGCCCCAGCAATTGAAGACCCCGGGTAGAGGAGTCGGATCTCATCGTTTTCCCCATTGACTGGAGAGTTCAAGGGGTCATCACTTTTTCTGATGCAGACAGGGTATCATGACAGTATGGGGTGAGTGTTTCCTCTGATGCAGGTATGGCATCATGAATGCATGAATGAATCATTCCCCTTGTCTGGATCTTGGGCTGATGTTATGTAAAAGGTCATAACTTTATATTCATGGAGGATGTGGGTATTCTTTCTTCGTCAAGAAGGAGGAATCTTGTAAGAATTTATTGATATCAATTCGTAACTTGTTTTATATCTTAGTGTGAAGAGGGGGAGTGAAACATGTATAGAATTTGCTTATTAATCGTTCGATTCATTTAGTAAAGTGTGTTTCCTGCAGGAGAGGGGGGGGGGGGGAAACATTCGGTAGTGCGCCTTTTGGTTGATTGGAAAGATTGCGTGTGCGTATGGAGTAAATGCTGTCATGAATGCATGTGTGCAAGAGTGGCAGTGTGACAGTGGTGATCCCGACGTAGCTACCATTGTTTTTTGTTCCCCCTGGAAAAAAGAACAAGATGCAAAGCATATAAACGTACTCCCAGTACATCCTGAATACGCGTGATATATTCCATAAAGAGGAAAAAACCGTCTTGGGCTGGTCAAGAAGAAAAAAAAGAAAAAAAGAAACACCTGAAGGTGCTGGGTAGGACCCAGAGAAGCACTGTCTTCACCTGCCTTTAGAGCATGCCTCTAACTGTTAGTAATGGTTATTCTGATAAAATCGGCCATCATCTGTGACCTATAATGAACATACTTACAAAAATTTGCAGAAAGATCGGCCAAGAACTTTCTGAGATTTCCCGTAAGGAAGAAAACCATTATGGGACGTTAGTAACGGCTATATCGCTAAACCTGAACATCGGGCAAATTTTCAGAAATATCGGCCACGTACTTTCTGAGATATTCCATGAAGAAGGAAAACCGTTAGGGGCCGTTATAGCCATTAGTTACGGCTTTAATGGTAAAATAAAACATCGGGCATCACCCGTGACCCATGATACCTTCAAATTTTCAGAAAGATCGACCAAGTAGTTTCTGAGATATTCCATAAAAACGAAAAACCGTTATGGGTTGTTATAGCCGTTAGTAACGGCCATAACGGTAAACTAAAACGTCGGGCATGATCCATGACCCATAATGAACATACCTGCTAATTTTCACAAAGATCGGTCAAGTACTTTCTGAGACATTTCATAAAAAGAGAAAAACAGTTATGGGCCATTACAGCTGTTAGTAACAGCTATAACGGTAAATTGAAACATCGGGCATCATCCGTAACCCATAGTGAACATACCTGCTAATTTTTTACTAAGATCTGCCTAGTACTTTCGAATATATTCCATAAAGAAGAAAAACCGTTACAGGCTGTTACAGCCGTTAGTAAAGGCTATAACGGCAAACTTAACATCGGGCATTATCCCGTGACCCATAATGAACATACCTGGTAAATTTTCTCTCTCTTGTAGCCTGTCTGCCCTATCTACGCATTGTTGCACATAGCTGGTAAGTTTTTCTCCATCAAAACCCAAGCGTTCCGCTTGCTGAACATACTTATTTATCAAAATCATCCTTAATGAACTGTCAACAGATATAAACACAAAACAATTTCTAAGTATGAATAAAAATAAGGCGATATATGATGGTGTTATATGTTTCACAAAAAACACACGTACTATAACATATACAAATAAAGAATTCAATTTCCGGCGTAAACAGAAAACAACTTACTAAAACAAGATAGATATGAAACCCAAGGAATGTATTTTTCCAAAAGTATTTTGTTTTCGAAAACAGCTATCAATTTGGAATTTTTAAAAAATGAAGTTCAATGCTAATCTGTTTCTTTTTCCCAAGAAAGGAAAAAAAAACACAATACTATTTTTTTTTTCTGGAAATAAGTTCTTTATAAAGTTTTAGTTCTTAAATATTCTTGTTGTCAGTCTTTCTTTCTTACTTAATTTCAAATGAATTCACAAAACAAATGTATCGCCTTATATGATAAATGAAAATGTATTTACAAAACAAATGGAATCACAAACAATTAAAAGGAGGGGGAGAAACACAAACTAGCGGAAATCCTACCTAAAAGATGAAATGTTGAAAAGAAAACTAGACAGGAGCTTATTGAAGAGAAGGTTTAGAGGTTTTGAAAAAGGGGGTGAAAAGGAAATGAAGTATACGCAGGTCCGGAATAGTGAGATGAAATCAAGAAAAGCAAAAGAAACCCTCAGATAGCACCCCTAGTGGTCACAGTCTCCCTGGAGAAACTAGTGAAACGGGAGACGGGAAAAAAAAAAAAAATCATGCACAATATACACAACATTACAGTAATAATACAAAATAATAAACAATCAATGAATAAATGCACATCACCCAAACGCAAAGAAAATATCACAACACACACACACACACACACACACACACACACACACACACACACAAACAATTGATAATCAAAAGAAAAGGTGTTTATTAGAGTTGAGCGGTAATCAACTCCACCACCTACACTAGTTGAGTGATGGCGGTGAAGGTGATCCCACACTCAGAGGGGTAAGGGGAAAAATCAAAATGAAACGATAGGAAAGGGAGAGAAATAGATATTTATGAGAAAGGAAGGACTACCGACTCCCCAACGCCATGTCCCCCTGCTAAATCAGAGCAGGAAGAGGTTGGGGCTATCGGTCCTGGGGAAGGGGACAAAACAAATTCTAATGCTCTAGGGGAAGGACAACGACTCCTCAACGCCCTGCCCCCTTGCTGCCAGGTACGAGCAAGAGGAGGTTGAGGCTATTGGTCCTGAGGTGGGGAAGGGTCAAAAATAAATCCTTTAAAAAAAAAAAAAAAATCTTAACAGAGTAGAGCAACCAAAAGAAATCTCAACCACCTGAAAACACACATAGAAATAGAAAAAAAAAAAACAAAACAAATGCAAATATTATACATAATAAATAACTATTTTTTTCCCCTCAAACCCTTGAGGTACAAATCAAATCCTCTCTTTTTTTCAATGAAAATATAATTCCCTCTTTTCCAGACCCCGAGGGCATAAATAGAAATCTTTCTTTTTTTTTTTTTTCCTGGGTGGACAAAAACAACGGCAGCTACGTTGGGGTCACCACTGTCACACTGTCACTTTCGCACACACGCATTCATGACAGCATTTACTCCATACGCACACGCCATCTCTCCAATCAACCAAAAGGCGCACTACCAAATCCCCCCCCCCCCCCCCCCCCCCCCCCCCCCTCCTTCGGGAAAAACACTTTACTAAATTAATCGAACAATTAATGAAGAGATTCTATACATGTATCTCTCTTTCTCTTCACACTGAGAGATAATCAGTTACAAATTGAAATCAATAAATCCTTACAAAATTCCTCCTTCTTGCCAAAGAAAGAACACTCACAATCTTCAAAAATATAAAGTCATGGCCTTCACATAACACTGGCCCAAGATCCAGACCAGGATAACAAAAATTTCCTTTAATTATGATGGCATACCTGCATCAGAGATAAGACTCGCTTCATACTGTCATGATGCTCTGTCTGCATCAGAAAACGTTCGGTCTTCTTGAATTCTCCTGTCACTGGGGAAATGATGAGATCCAACTCCTCTACCTGGAGTCTTTAATTGCTGGGGCTGAACTACATGTGTTCCCTGTAGAGTAAGCGCCCTTGCGAGATTCTCGTATTATCAACGATGTCACCTTGGTTACGGAAGATACCAAACAACGGACGTTTCCTTACCACGTCTGGCCTTTTCATTTGTTTGTTAACATTGCATGGAGTCAGGAGTGGAGTCAGTAAGGTCAAATCATCAAAGAAAATATCAAGAGAAGGCTGTCGTAAGTAACGATCTTTTCTTGTTATCGAAAGAGGATTGAAACGAACGCAGAAATGCAGCCAAGTAGCTCTTCTGTAAGACGGTTTACTGCTAATGTACCAGCGCCAGAGAAGATGTGTCTGGATGGCAATCTGTCTCAGAACTGGAAACGATTTAAAAGACAATTTGAAAACTATGCAGTAGCAAGTAGGCTGAACAAGAAAGAAGACCAAAGCTACAAGTAGCTGTATTTCTAGCAACGTTCAGGCCAGATGCATGCGAGATCTATGACAATCTGAAGTTTGAGGCTGAGGCTGATAAAAACGATTTGAAGAAGTCATGAATAAACTTGAAGCATTCTTTGTTGGGGACACCCATGAAGCATTTGAGTCCTATAAATTTCATCTTCGAAAACAGGAAACGTCAGAGTCTATTGAAGCATACATAGCAGCACTCAGAAAGCTAGCTCGAACATGCAATTTTGATGCCTTTGAAGAAAGGCTGATCAGGGACCAAGTTGTCATTGGAGTCAAAGAAGAGGGTTTAAGACAAAAACTTCTGGAGACAAACAGCTGACACTAGACAAATGTCTAACAATTGGAAGAGCTTATGAAAGTTCAAAACAGCAGCTAAAGTCAATGTCATCTGAGGGTGAAACTGCACAGATACAGCGTTTGTTCAACAAAAAATCAGGAGGCAATAAAAAGACGCACTCAAAACCTACTCCACAAAAATTAGGAAAGAATGATAAATCTGCAGGAAAATCAAGAAAATGCACAAGGTGTGGAAAGTGTCCAACTCATCACAGGGAAGACTGCCCAGCAAAAGATGCACAGTGCAGAAAATGCAGCAAAACAGGTCATTATGCAGCCATGTGTAGAACTAAGAGTGATGTTGGACATCTGGGAGAAGATGATAACATACTGGGTACAATGACTGAAGAACCATCGCAATGTGGTTCAGTCAACTGGTATGCTGACATACAAGTGACCACCGCTGTACAAAGCCGATCCATCAGTTTTAGAATTGATACAGGGGCAGACGTGACTGTCATACCCGACAGATTTTTCAAGAATAATTCACCATTGATCAGGGAAACTGATAAGAAACTGTTTGGACCTGGCCAAAGCAAAATAAATGTTGTTGGCAGAGTTCAAGCAACATTGTCAGTTGGAAAAAAATCTTCAGACCAAGAAATGTATGTTGTTGCAAATCTAAAGGAGCCATTACTGGGAAGACCTGCCATCGAAGCATTGAACTTGGTAGAGAGAGTCAATGCAGTCGAAGAAGATCATCACTACAGAAATGAGTACCCAGAGCTGTTCACAGGCGTAGGGAAGATGAACAGAGTTTACACTATAAGACTGCAGGAAAATGCTCGCCCGTTTGCAATGACAACACCCCAAAGACTCCCACTCCCTATGAAAGAAAAAGTGAGAGAGGAGCTGAAAAGGCTAGAAGAGCAAGACATCATCCAACCCAGTGAAGACACCAACCAGCTGGTGTGCACCCATCGTGGCAGTGCCAAAGCCCAATGGAAAATCCGATTGTGCATTGATTTCACCAAACTGAATGAAAGTGTCCATCGGGAACATTTTCCACTTCCTACCACAGACCAACTATTAGCCCAACTGGATGGTGCCAAAGTCTTCACTAGGCTTGACTGTAACAGTGGATTTCACCAGATACCACTGGATGAAGCCAGTCAGGAACTGACTACTTTTATCACACTCCCTTCGGCAGATACTGCTACAAACGTCTACCGTTTGGGATCAGTTCAGGTCCAGAGTGATGTACAGGAATTCAAGAAGAAAGATGAACGCATCAAAAATCAGCAAAAATAAGCTCAGCACAGACCAACCTGTTTGGTTGAAGACCCCAACCACCAAAAAGGAGTTGTAGTAGAAAACTCTTCCCCACGGTCAGTTGTTGTCCAGACTGACAGCGGCACGCAACGGCGTAACCGACATCACATCCGCCGGAGAAGTGAGAAGCAGAAGCCACATCAAACAATTCCGAGGGCATCCTCCACACTTGCCAAGCAGAAGCTGGAGACCGTGATGCAGCCACTCCTGAAGAAGAGTCCACTCCATCAGTTCCAGCTGCGACCCAGGATCTACAGCCAGACAACTCAACAGTTGAACAGACTCATCCAAAGACTGTATACACCAGATCAGGAAGAAAAGTGCAAACACCCCAGAGACTTGATCTGTAAAGGAATACAGTGTACTTGCTAATTAAGTAATTTTACAATTTATTTGCTGGTGTTTCAACGTTTTCAAAGACTGGTATTCGCATTTTCGGATGGAAGATGAACTCTTTTGAAGAACGGAACGAAACAAACGGAAGAAAGATGTGTCGCGAATCAATTTGGACTGAAGACGTTCATTGAATTTACCAACCAGCGAGTTGCATGTAGTTTGTTTTGTTCCCATCATTTCGAAATCTTCGATGCATGTCAGTTGTCAAAACTAGAAAGGGGGATGTAGAGTAAGCGCCCTTGCGACATTCTCGTATTATCAACGATGTCACCTTGGTTACGGCAGATACCAAACAACGGACGTTTCCTTACCACGTCTGGCCTTTTTATTTATGTTTGTTAACATTACATTCCCCACACCATGGCCATCGTTAACCACCCGTCTCAGAGAAGGAATAACTGACGGGGTGAAGGGCTGAAACACGAATAAGGTTCGTGTAAGTAACCTGCTTACCAATTCAACACATGAAACTATCTCTCAGTGGTCACTTTCACCCAATGACCACCATTGTTCATCTGACTAAACAATCCTCACAATTATTGGGGACGCCTGCTACACTAGTCAAGCCACATGAATATTCTTCTTTTTTTTTTTAGTTGTGGCATGGGGGAAATGATTCATATCACTAAACTACATGTAATGGAGCGTCACATGCCTTGATGTGAGGTTACGTCACATGACATAAGGAAGCAGGGCCACATTCTGGTCTTCTCTCCTAGACGACCTTATGCTGCCAACTGTTTCTTCCCTGGCACTACCGGGATTCGACTCCACAACTTTTGACAGAGTGGATGTTTCAAGGCGTGTCTTCATAGACGAATGTCTTACATATACTGCCATTGGACACCTGCTCTAATGTGGAAAATGTAAGTCCTATGGAGTTCATGCTTGTTCCTGGTGTACAAGATCCAGCTGGAACTCTTTTCAGCTTCCTCTGCCACTGCACTCAGGGTTCTGGTCCACTTCTTACCTGAAATCCTGAGCTGATTTATGAAATCCAAAACGGATTAGTCTACAAATCCCTTGCCCCAAATTCTACAGCGAGGATTTGGTCTGGAAGCCAGATTCTCTCAAGCTGCTAGCCAGACTGGCGTATTTCCTCATTGTTGTATATGTGAGCTGACCTCATTCGGTTCTCGTATGGCACAGTGAGTTCAATCAGAATCATTCGTTTTGATGATCTGGATGGTCTCCTGTGCATTATCTATCCCCAACTCCGTCTTGTAAACCCTGCTTCCATGCTTTTGAAATCACAGCTGATCCAGACAGAGTGGACACGGAGCTGGAGGATCGTCTGATTTACCCCATGTGACTTGGTTTGAAGTTTAGGGTTGAAGGTCATATACCGTGCTGAGGACGAAACTGACTGAGAGGTGTCATGCTGGCACTGCTTGATGGCCTTCTGGTTTTCTTTTGACATCCTCTTCTTTCTTCACATCTCATATTACCAGGTCCCTCTCTACTTCCCTGCAATGTAACGCAGTACACATATACAACTCACCTATAGATCAGTAGAGAAGGCATCCAAAGGCGTTCATGAAGTTCAGTACGGCAGAATTGTGAAGAGAATTCTACTGGAATAGAATTACATGAGTCTAACATAAGCGATGAGTATTAAATATTCCAGTGAAGTTTAAAGTTTTGAATACTCTTGTGTATTATTAAAAACCAACGAATTTCATTTGAACATGTTCATAAAGAAAGATATCAATGTATGTGCCCTCAGAAATCAGCATTTGTCAACCCATCTGTGAGCACGTTCCATGGACGTTAGATCTTCAAAAACCTGCACCTAAGAATCTACAAGAATCAAGTTTTCAAACCCATTTTCATGCTGTATCATTCCCAAAAATAGCGCACTACCAAACTTTAAGTTTTTCGAGCACTCTCTAGACCTTTCGCATAATGTTAAAAATATAAGCGTATAGGAACTCAATCGTACATGCAGCAGCAAATATTCTACTATTGTCAGCTTCTAGTCGACTCGATCATTCTTTTCTAGAATATTCTGCGTCTTGGTGAGCTCAACCGATAAAATCGCGACAAGCATATGCAAATGTGATTCGATTAGCTTCTACAACATTCTCAAACATTCGGTAATGCACTACAGAGAGACCTGGTGAACATTTTAATATAAATTTGAATAATCTAATCACATTATCAATCGATCCGAACACAAAACTGAACAATTAAGCATGCGTCCACTTTCCAGGTGTGTTAAATACATCAAAGATAGCACTACATTGACTGAATATACAAAGTTCTAAAACCGATAAATAAAAGGAGGCTTGCAACTCGTCATTATTGCTGTGGCTTTCGCAAAAGATCCTCCTTTCTTTTTTCTCCGTTTTAAGTTGTAACACTTACTAAGTATCCTTTCTATGTGGTGGACTTCATACTCAGTGTATTAATTATAACTTACATGTTAGTGATTAATTGACAAAAGTGCCGAAAATGAACGCAAAGTGCTCTGTTTGGGACCTCTGTGAGGACAAGTCTCTGCTGTAAGTGTGGGACCACAACACACGCATAACATCTGGCACCCGTAAAGTCTCATCACCAACTTTCGGAAGAGACGGGCAGTTTGACCTTTAGTATGGATGACACGTTACATACAGCAGCATGCACCCTGCGTGAGAAATGGAAAGAATGAAGGATGTAAGGAAATTGAGTGAATTATATTGACTTGACGACATGGGAAACGACTGAATGAAGCTTCGGTAGGCAGCTCTTCAGGCGTGACTACCCAGGTAGGCAGCCTGTTGTGTACACGATAGTGTGGATTGTTAGCGCCTAGAACCTTTAACAAGGCTGTGTATAAATGTTATATTCTTCTCCTTCTGCATTTTCTACACGATATCCACTGTTCTTTTTCGGCAAACGTTACCAACGTCCTATCCAACAACCGTCTCAATGCCGCCGCGGTATGTCATATTGTGACAATGACACAGCATGGCGTAAAAGATAAAGTGGTTTTTGCTCCCAATCTTCACCCTGTGACAAACACTCTTCATTATTATCGTTTACAGTTTGAGTCATTCTATACCACTGTTGGTTTCCTTTCAGACCATCAAATGGTAAATGTCATCCTCACCTGATGGATGGTGAAGAGGAGTTGGAATCCTTGATGGGGGGGATCGAATGCTGATACCTCATACGTCACGTTCAAAGGATGCCGATGGCTGTACAGGAAGAAAGGGAGCAGGACATTGATGTCATTTAATGTCTTTCCGATTGCAATACCAGGAGAAGTGGGTACACTGGAGAAAGGGAAAATCGGCGTTTTAATTCCCAAGCATCGAATGGGTAGTTTGCTGAAAAGAAAACTGAACATCATGTTGTAGCTCTG
>JADBJO010004850.1:27500-39105 GCA_016801955.1 Conus betulinus
GGGAAAGTCTGCCAAGTAAATTTTGACCCCAGCTGTTACAACTAGACTACTTTTGCCATGCCACGCACGCAAGTCTAGTTTTGAACAGGAGTGGTGAACAGGCCTTGTAAAAAGGCCTCAAACACCCAATATCTCAAGTATCAAGTATGTCTTACCCATTTTTGAAGATAGAGATGGCGCTTTTGCATTCCTGCATCTGTATATGAGGGCATAATGGAGACCTTGACCTTGATAGTGTAGTTCATACGGAGGTCATGCACCTCGATAGCGAAGAGGACAAAGTGTCGTCTGCTGACCCAGTCCACCCAGGAGAGGGGACCTCAGGTGTTCACAGCCAGTCCTCCTGTCCTGGGAACTCTGACGTGTCGTTGACCTGAATGATCAGAGACAGGAAGTTGTCCTGGGAACACGTCTGCTGCAGGAACTGGATCTGTATCTTGTGACCCTCAGAGGTGGAGACGTTCAACCAGCAGACTACACTGGACATGGTACCGTTGTACACTGCTGGTTCCGTTATGTCCGTTTGATGCTGAGAATACACAATGGTCAGCTCCTGCACTTCTGCCTGCAGCGTTGTGTTCTCCCGTGTGCACTGTGCTAACTGACTGGCTGACAGTCTCAGATAGCTGTCGTTATTCGCATTTAAGTCCTTCAATTGACGATCAAGCATTTGTTGCGCATCCAACAATGTGTTTTTTTGTTCTGGTACTTGCAAAATCGTGTTTCATCCAAAAACACAGAAACAACAATAAACCGGAATACATTATACTAAGTTGTATTCTCTTCACAAACGCCTGCCAAGGGTTTTGTTTTGAAAGTAATGTGATGCAGTTCAGTGCCCTTACCCAGGGGATTTCAGGTCATTCTTTAAATGCTGATCACCTGGTTATTTCGACAGGTGACTCTGTATAACAAAACAAGCAAACTCGTCATTCAGCTTTTCAACACATTCAACCCAACCGATTTTAACCAAGAGACATTTTTTCTCCCTGTTGATGCTTTAATTAATGAACAGCTCATAACGGCTTAACTAAACTAGCACTATTGAAAAAAAAAATGAAGAGGGAAAGGAGGGAGTAAGGGAAGCCATACACACAAAGTGTATTATACATACATTTATAAAGCAAAATGACGGAATCCTCAATTTTTTTAAGGGAAGTAAGATCAAACAACATAAGAAATCGATTAAACGAAGAAAGCCCGGCGATTAAATCCTCAATTTTTGTCGTATGAAAAGTAAGATCAAACAACATAAGAAATGCGATCGTAACGAATTGATCATTTAGATCGATAAATCAGAATTTGTCGTATGAAAACCTGACTTTCATGCTCGTAATATTGATCATTTAGATCAAAATACCGAAGAATTATTGTTGTAAAGTGTGACTTGTTTAGGCACATCAGACAAAGTAAATGCAATAAAAGGAACAAGGTGTTAGGATTTGATGTTGTAACCATTTTGTTTTGAAATAATTGCTTTTCGTAATAACTTTGAATTGTATGTCTCAATTCTATAACGTGAAATTGATATATCCCCAAAACAGGCGCCTTTGGTAAATATCAGCGACTGGTGGCTCTGTCGACTTGGGACCCAAGAAAAAGGCAGAGCAGAGCGACTGGTCACAGCTCTTTCCCTGCAACAGCCCTTTTAAGGGTGGTGCAGTGGAACGCTGAAAGCATCTGGCAGAAAAAGAAACAGAGCTGCAGATTTTCCTCAACCAACCAAATCGATGTAATCTGCATCCAGGAGACCCAGCTACCAGAAAAACCACTGTTTCTTCATCAGAGGATGTGAGATTTACTGCAGAGACAGACAGACAGACAGACAGACAGACAGACAGACAGACAGACAGGATCCAAAGGAGGTGTTCTAACCCTCGTCACATGGCATCCCAATGGCCCTGGTGACCCAGTCAACAGATGAAGATCTAACTTTATCACCATCAAGATTCTCCTCCAAGGTGAAGACCACATCATCACAAACTGCTACAGCTCTCCAAAGCGCAAGCTGAACCTCCATACCCTCCAGCTATCCAGAGAAACACCTCATCGTTGGTGACTTCAGCGGTCACTCGCCTGCGTGGCGATACGACTCCACTGATACTAGAGGGGAGGAAATCCAGGACTGGATGATGGACAACCACCTAGTGCTGGTCAACAAACCTGAAGACCAATCATCATACCAAGCCTGGAGGACAACATCCACTCCAGACCTTGCCCTAGCTACAGAGGTCGTTCAGAAGCGGACCGGTAGAGTTGTCAACAATCAACTACGTAGAGGCGACCATCTGCCCATCACCCTACTTGTTGCTGACACAACAACCTCTACAGAATACATCAGGAAAGGGGGAAGCTGGCTGGAACTTCAAAAAAGCATAATGGCTACCAGACTAAACAGGTCACTCAGTAAAAGAAGACTACTCACTGTGTGCATAGCTTTCGTCAGCAATCCTGCCGACTTCTTCAGCGAAACTGCTGGGTTGAGAACTTTCAAAAAAGCAGATTGGAACAAATTCCAGCTCCTTGCAGAAGACTTTTCCAACATCACCCTCACAGGAGACATAAACAGAAATGTAAAGTTGATGACAGCAGCCATTCTAGAGGCGGCAAAGGGGTCATTCCACGTGGCTCCAGAAAGAACTACAAGCCATACTGGTCCCAAAGCCTGGCCAGCCTTCACTTACAGCTATCAGAAGCCAGAGAAGCAATGGAGCAAAACCATGTACACAAACATTAGCTAGGCACACAATGAATTGAAAGAAGAATTCAACAGTACCAACACAAAAGAAATCCAACAGTGCTGGCATGAAACAACTTCAGCACTCAGCCTGGAAAACAGCACCGGGAAGCTTTGGAAACTGACCAAGACATTGAACGATGAAGTCACAAGTACCCTGCCTCACCGTACTGGTAGAGGATGATGGGTTCCATGCGGGGAAAAGAGCTGCAAACCTCCTTGTTAGTGTCTTTGAGGAGGAAAGTAAAATAAGGGTACCCACCCAAAGAAGATAAGAAGTAAAACAGTAACTTCAAGAAAAAACACGGCAGTAATCAAACTACACTGCACCTTTGACATCAGATTTCACTATGGCAGGCCAACGATGCTATCAGAAAACTCAAAAACGAGAAGTCCCCAGGCAAAGATGGAGTCTGCAACAAAATGATCAAGCACCTTGGGCTCTCTGCCAAAAGAAACTGCTTGAGCTCTTCAATCTGTCATGGAAGTCAGGCATCTTCCCATTGGCTTGGAAGGAAGCTGTCATCATCCCAGTCCTCAAGAAAGGAAAAGATCCGAAAAAGAAATCCAGCTACACGCTAATCAGCCTGCTCTGCTCCCTTGGCAAGACTCTCAGAGAGTATGGTCAACAAACGACTAATGTGGCATTTAGAAACCAACAACTTGATCACCAAAGAACAGACAACTTAAAAAAAAACAACAACAACAACAAAACCAGGAATACTGAAGACTAGCTCATTCACCTGGCACAGTCCATAGAATATGCCTTTCGAAAGAAAAACAAGGCCATCACAACCTTTTTTGACCGTCAAAAGCTTTTGACAAGGTGTGGAAAGAAGGACTCTTCCTGAAACTCAGGAATTGCTGGATGCATGTTCAGCTGGATCAAGAGCTTCCTGTGCCACAGATCCACAAGAGTAAATCTCGACGGCAACCTGAGCAGCAGAGTAAACATCAGAGAGGGGGTCCCACACGGAGGTTTTCATAAACGACATCACTCAAGGCCTCTCCAGACACATCTCCAGAGCCCTGCATGCTGACGATTGTTGCAATGTGGAACGCCTCAGAGTCCATTGTAACTGCAACAGTTAGGATGCAAGATGCCCCCACAAACACCTCCAAATGGGCGAAAGACTGGTGTGTCACCCAACAGTCTGAAGACAGTGGCCACCTGCTTCTCTCTCTCCAACACCCGAGAGAAATTCAGTCTGACTGTCACAACCAACACATCCCACAAGATGACACTCCCACTTACCTGGGAATCAAACTGGACAAGAGGATCACGTGGAATCCCCACATCTAGGAGATGGAGAAAAGAGCCACAGGACGACTATCCATCATGAAGAAACTGGCTGGCACCAAATGGGGAGCCAGCAGTTGCATCCTCAGACAGGTGTACACAGACAACATCTGACCAGTGATGGAGTACGGATCAGCAGCATGGGCCACAGCTGCCAAGAGCAACACCAGTAGACTGGCCAAAGTTCAAAATGTTGGTTTGTGACTCATCACCGGAGGGCTAAAAACAACACCTATCAACACCCTCTAATCAACAACAGGACTCCCGTCACTTGACATAAGACGAGAAGAGAGGGTCCTCACCCAGAATGAAAAGCTGCAAAGACTGCCCTCTCACGCCCCCCCACCAACTCATGCAGGCAGGAACACACACACACACACACACACACACACACACACACACACACACACACACAAAACAGACTTAAAAGAAGCAGCTTCAATCGTCGTGCAAAGGAACTGATGAGGACCCAAAGTGACGTCCTACCAAGCACTCCTCCTGAAGAACGAGAGATACAGGATGCAGAAGAGTAGAGCACCATAGACGATGTTACCCTCGCTACTGACATTCCAGGTGTGACCAGGAAAGAAGACTACATCCTCAGGTCCCTGACGCTGGAAATGCTGCATTCAGAATACAACACCTCTGTGTGGACCCACATCTACACCGATGGATCCGTGGATGCAGCTGTAAAAAATGGAGGAAATGGGATCCTCATCTGCCTCCCTGATAGACGAACCCTGCCAAAGTCTCTGCCTGCTGGACGAAGATCAACAAACTACAGGGCTCAACTTACTGCTGTAAGAGAAGCTGCCAGACTCATTAGTGCAGAAGAACACCCACTTTAACACATCGTTTTCCTGACAGACTGTAAAACTGCTATCCAGAATTTACAGTCGCCCAGTGACAAGCTGGAAAGAGAGACAGTGCAACAGCTTCAAGACCTGTCACATGGGCTCATATGACTGTCCAGATGATCCCTGCCCACTGCGGTCTGGCAGGAAATGAGAAGGCAGACAGGCTTGTCAAATGTGACAGCAGGCTCAAGCAGACAAACCCGCCAATCTCCTATAGAGAAACCAAAACTGTTATCAAAAGTCATTACAAAAGACACTAGGAAGAATAACACAGACACCCGCCTGATGATCAGCTGCCCCAACTACAGCGACATCAGCAGACCACAACCTTCAGACTACGAACTGGTCACTGCCGTTTGTGAGCCCATTTCCATCGTATTGGGCTATCGCACACATCTGATTGCTCTTGTGAGACAGGCCCACAACCCCTCAGCACATTCTTTAGTCCTGCCCCCTTTACCAGGATGCAGGGATACAGCGTTGGCCACACGCAGCCACGATTGCAGCAAAGCTTTGGGGCACAATGGAGGATCTGAAGACAACAGCAGCCTTCATCCAGCAAATTGGTCTGGAAATCCGAGTCATTATTCTGAACGCAGAAGAAGAAAGTAAATCTTTTTTCTTTTCACGCTTTACATGTATAATAACAAAAACATCTTATGTGCGAAAAGTTCTCGTAGTACTGAGCAACCCAATATTTTCTGATGCCCATACAGTTCAGCAGTTTACACATTTCGATTTTCATAATGCCTACAAATCTTTCCAAAAATGGTTCTAACAATAGTGCTTTCAGAACATGTGTTGGATGTTCTGTTTTACATCCGACCAGAAATCAGAAAATAAACAGTGTTGTACAAGATGTCTGTTTTCTTTACAGGAATACCAGTTCCTAGCATTCTCATAATGTCACGCACCTGTAACCATTTAGTATTACACCCTGTGCTTTTTGTGACATCTGAAAACGTTTCATTCAGGTAGTTTTCCAGATGACTTTAAGCAAGGTTTTGGGAACATGGTATCTACGTAAAAAAAACTATACAGTCTATTCCTATCTGATTCTGCATATAATGTATAAATACATAGTATATATATATATATATATATATATATATATATATATATATATATATATATATATATATATATATTCACAGGTAAAATTCTCTCTTAACTCACACCCGCGCCTCAACAAAACGACGTCAACAGGATGATTTGAATAAAATGAATACTAAAACAAGTTGAACGTCTTTTCCCACAGGGACAACTTTAATATTCAAGCTTTCGCCTCCAGAAGTGGGGGAGGGGGAAGAGAAAAAAGTCAGGGGGCTGTAAGGGCGGGGGTGGGGGGAGGGGTCAGACCCCTCACCATCACTCCAACCCACTTAGCCCCCCAGATCACCTGACTCCACACCCCCATCCAACTCCCCATCTCACCTCACACCCATTCACTCATTCGCCTATCTACCCTAAGATCAGCCACCCCCATCCTAGCCCCCAAGTCCCGCACCACCCAGTCTCACCCCCCCCCCCCCCTGCTGGACCCCCTAATTATTTTTAACCCCCAATCCCCAGGGGCCAGCACCCAAGACCCTTAAACTCCCCCACCCCCTAACATCCATGGACCCCACCTTCCTGCCCCCCAAGGTCCCCAACCCATTCCTCAGGCCTCCCACTCTTGGGTCCCTGACCCCAGCCCCTGGGCCATCTCTTATTCTCCCCTCACACATCTCCCTCTGATCCAGGGATAGAGTTTGTCACTTGCATATGGGGCCATCTGCCTAAAAACCTCCCCCTTCGAACCCTATCGCCGTCTCTGTCCCATCTCCCCTCTCTCTCCTCTCACCATATCCCCCACTATCTGCCCTTTTCACCCCTCTCCCTCCCTAACCAGTTAGGAGACGCAGAGAGTGTTGAGACCCCGAGGATAGAATGTCCTGAGTTTGTTGATCCAGAGCTGCTCCCTTGCATGCCTGTGAGCAAGGTTGTCTGTGAGGACCTGCTCTATGGGCATGCACCTCATGTCCTGCAGTGTATGATCTTTCCTGTTGAAATGTCTAGTAACATGGGTGCCTGTGTTTTGCAGTATGTGGGTCCTGTGGAGGTAGAAGCATGTTCTTAGGGCATTCTTTGTTTCTCCTACATACTGAGCCCCATGACATTGTCGGCAGTAGGGCATGTAAATGATGTTTGAAAGCTTGCAGGTCATGCCATGTCTGATGTTGAAGACTTCTCCAGTGGTGTCGCTGGAGACAATTTTACTCTCCACCAGATGTTCCCTACAGATGACGCACCTGTTGTTGCATCTCATCACCCCAGCCTGTTCTTGTGTAGGCTTGACTTTGGGGAAGGGAGGAGGGCATGTCAGGTTTCGGATGCTCCTGGAGTTTCTCTCTCCCACAACAGGCACTTCAGGCACAGCCTTTTTCATGCGTGCACTTGTGTGGAGTAGTGCCTGTTGCTGCCTGAGCCAGTCACGTAGTTGTGGGTTGGACAGGTGATGAGTGATGACAAAGAGGACCCTGGTGTTGACAGTTTCTGCAGTTTTTGCCCTGTACATTAACACCTCAGCTCTGGGGAGGCTTCGTGCTTTTGTCAAAGCCTGTTGTAGCTTGCTCGATCTGTATCCACTGCTGAGGAACATGCCCATGATGGTACCAGCATGTTTTTTTTAAAGTCTTTAGTCTTGGAGCAAAGACAGCAGAGCCTCAGGAACTGGCAGTAGGGGATGTTGTTCTTACAATGATGTGGATGGCATGAGCGATGGTGGAGGTAAGCATCAGTAGCTGTGAGTTTTGTGAACAGTTCAGTGATGATTAAGCCATCATCATCAAATTTGATGAGAATGTCGAGGAATGGGATGGACTGTCTGGAAGACTGGACTGTGAATTTGATGGTTTGATGGAAAGTGTTGATGTGTTGGCAAAAGGTCTGCATGTCTTCCTCCGAGCCCTGCCACAGCAAGATGTCATTGATGTAGCGTCTCCACATGCTGTTGTCGATGTGGACAGGGCTTTCTTCCAGCATCCTCTTTTCCAGCCAGCCCATGAAAAGATTGGCAATGGTTGGGGCCATGGGGCGTGGCCATTGCCGTCCCATGTTCCTGCTTGTATATGCGTCCTTCAAAGGTGAAAATTGTGTTCCTGAGGACGCGAGAGACAATATCTATAATGATGGAGTTTGATGGGGTATTGTCAGGATGGTGGAGCGTCAGATAGAAGGTGATAGCCTCTAGCATGTCGTCGTGGGGTATGTTGGTGTACAGCTCTACTACGCCTATTGTCACAAAGTTGCTTCAGGACCAAAAGGACCCTCCCTGACGTAAGGTCCTCAAGCATCATTAGCATTGCAGTGGAATCTTGGATGTAGCTGGGGAGCCCAACGACTAGATTCTGTATCCAGGAGTCAACTAGCTGGGACATTTTGACTGTAGGGCCTTCCACTGCTGACACAACCTGTCTTCCTGGGGGCTTATTGAGCGTTTTGTGGATCGGTAGATGGCAGAAACGCTGTGTACGTATTTTCAACTAAAGATCTGTAGGTTTGTAGGCATGAGTACATCACATCAAATGAAGCCCGACTCATGATGTTATCAATGTGTCTCTATGGAGATAGACACTCTCAGGCAGAGCATCCACACCAATTTGCTTCTCATTCCCCTTAGTACAATTCCTTCTTCTGTACAAACTGGAGAAAAAACGAATGTGTGATTCATATCTTTTAAGCTTGTCAAGTATTAACCCAGCATTTGTCTGCCAGGGCCTGGTTAGTCATAATGCTGGATCCAGTCAAGGATGCAATGGAGATCAAGACAGAAGTAATAAAAAACTGCTTACGACTACATTTCTAATGTCCTTGTTGGTGTTGTTGGATCCGTCCAGAATGGAAGGATTCATTTGCAATCTCAAGAAGAATTACAGATATCATACACAAGAAATTGGAAATGAAATGAGGCAGGGAACAGTAAACAATAAACAGTAAACAAGTGGGGTAGTCTTTGCTCCCATAAGGAAACCTAACACAGAGTAACTTTTATTCAAGACTGGCACAGCCTTTAAACTTGAATAAAGTCAGACAAAACAAAGACGACAATCTAATAGTGGGGGAAAACAAGCGCAGGCCAACAACTAAATTGTCTTCATAGTAATGACTTGGCAAAACTTTGAAATTCCTTAAATTCAAAGTTTTGCCAAGTCATTACTATGAAGACAATTTAGTTGTTGGCCTGCGCTTGTTTTCCCCCACTATTAGATTGTTCGTCTTTGTATTTGTCTGACTTTATTCAAGTTTAAAGGCTGTGCCAGTCTTGAATAAAAGTTACTCTGTGTTAGGTTTCCTTATGGGAGCAAAGACTACCCCACTTGTTTACTGTTTATACACAAGAAAACAAAAAACACAACACTTTTCTTGACAGCAAATAATTCGGCGATTGCATTTATCGATGCTTTGACAGTGATGCATTACAGAGACTCGTCATCCGTATGATGACGTATTGCTATAAACCCGCCATCACTAGGGAGACGCAACTGTCCAATGACGTCAAGCTCACAATGATAACCACGTTCGCGAATTTTCAATTTCTTTCCAAGGCTGGGGAGGTGTGTGTGTGTGTGTGTGGGGGGGGGGGGGGGGGGAGAAAAAATTCAGGAGGTTGTCAGGAGGTTGTAAGGGGGGGGGGGGGGGGGTTGTCAGGCCCCTCACTCATTCGCCTATCTATCCCAAGATCACCCACCCCTATCCTAGCCCCCAAGTCCCGCACCCCCCAGTCTCTCTCCCCCCCCACACCCCCCACCGGGACCCCCTAATATTTGTACCCGCTGATCCCCAGGGACCAGCACCCAAAACCCTTAAACTCCCCACCCCCTAACACCCAGGGACCCCACCTCCCTGCCCCCCCAAGGTCCCCAACCCATTCCCCAGACCCCCACTCTTGGGTCCCTTCTATATATTCTCCCCAAAGGCTGTCTCCCGTATTCGCGGACACGCCCAACAGCAGACCACGAGCAGTTTCACATTCACACTTCTTTTATTTTCGTCAAAGAGATGAATAGTATAGATGGCAGGATGACCTAGCTACCCAACAAATGAAATGATTTCCCAACTACACCCCCCCCCCCCTCGCCTTCTTCAACCTAACACCCACTAAGTTCGGGACGAATGGGGTACAGGGAACAGGCTGAAAAGAGAGGGACTAAAACATGAATGATGATGAGGGAGAGCAAACAAAAGGACAGACGAATTTGAGATGAAAGAAGAAACAAAAGTGCAAAAACGCAATCACACACCCCTCAGCCACACACTCATAGCACTCATTTCCCCCTCAGGTTTGAGGCACATGGTACACTTTAGTGCAGTTCAGGGACTTCGTGTCCAATTGTTTCAGCTGTTGCACAGAGGGCGTCCCTGTCATCTCTGGCAGTTGGTCACAGCCCTGTGGCCCTGGCGTCCTGGCTGCCTGCTGGGACTGGGGGTGATGGTCGCAGCTCCATGGCCCTGGTGTCCTGGCTACTGTCTGGGACCTGGAGAACCGAGCTGAACAGGGAGGCTGATTATGAGTCCCCTGATATACTGAGGGAGAAGAGTGGGGCTGAGAGGCCGGTCGCACTCAGGAGCTCCCACCCAGGGGAGAAATGCAAGGAGTGGAAGGGCCACAATCCTTGCTAAAGGTGCACCCCAAGGTCTCTGACTGCTCTCCCCCTTTCCTCTTTTAAAAAATGTTTCTTTTCTTTTCTTTCTTCTCTGTGCACTCCCTACAAAGGGTAATCCCACATTTACATAGGGCCATTCACAAACTATATCAACATTATAAATAATTCATTTCCAAGTTGAAAATCCATACGACCAAAGGTGAGGCTCGAAACAAATTTATAATGACATAACATTTTAACATGAACCATCGCTGTTTGCGGGCTGCTCACTATGCACTTAGTACTATATTAGTATAGTTCCTACCTCATCAGCTTGTGTGGTCAGGACGACCGGCAGGATCAGCAGCATTCCCATACCGAAAGGGAGCTGTCCAAAACTGGGCAACAGCCTACCCGTCACTTAACGAAAAGTGTGATGGTGGCCCGGGCAATGAAGTTCCCTCCACGGCCAGTGAAGGTGAGTGGAGTCGGGTCACGGGAGGTGGCCCGGGCAATGAAGTTCCCTCCACGGCCAGCGAAGGTGAGTGGAGTGGGGTCACGGGAGGTGGCCCGGGCAATGAAGTTCCCTCCACGGCCAGCGAAGGTGAGTGGAGTCGGGTCACGGGAGGTGGCCCGGGCAATGAAGTTCCCTCCACGGCCAGCGAAGGTGAGTGGAGTCGGGTCACGGGAGCGGCGAACTCCCAGGACAGCTGCTCTTGGTCCTGAGTCTCAGTCCCTTGTGTGTCCCAGAGCAATTCTTCTTCTTTAGGCCCCCTGCTGCTTTCCACCCCTCAAATATCGGCACGGCCCAACCGATGGTCGAGTCCATTTCGCTAGTTGGAAAAGCCCCGATTGGCCTAGCACGAGAACTCAAGCGGGCTGGGTGCTAGCCCCACGTGTAGGGTGAGAGACCGAATGGCACGAATACACGTGCTTACCGTGAGACGTAAAACGTACTCTCCCAAACGAGTTGTACCCGCATAAGCTAGGGAGGGGAAAGAAGAAGAAAATAAATAGTCTGGCCATACGTGTTCTTTTCTCCTATAACTCGTTAGGAGAGAGAAAAAAGAAAAAAAAAAAGTCACGG
>JADBJO010004850.1:39348-46848 GCA_016801955.1 Conus betulinus
TCCCTTTGAATTAACATTGGTTCTGACTCAATTTCCGTATAGTCCTTCGAATGAGACTATAATTCAACGTTCTGTGTGCGAATGCACGCACAACATCTTGCACACACGTAAAATCCCATCACCAACTTCGGGAAAAAAAGGCTGTTTCGGCCGTTGGTATGGATGACACGTTACACATAGCGTGCACCCTATGTGAGGAACGTAAAAAAATGAAGAAAGTGAGGAAATTGAGTGAACAATATTGAACGATATTGACTGGATGACACGGGAAACGACTGAATGAAACGCTATCTGGAAGCTCTTTAGAACTACCCAGGTAGGCAGCCCGTTGCACAAACGAGTGTGGATTGTAAAGCGCTTAGAAATTGGTCTCTAGTCGATTATAGACGCTATGTAAGTATCCATAATAATAATAATAATAATAATGATAATAACATACTGATGATGAAATAAGCATAATGATAATCATCATCATCAGCATCATCATCATCATCATCATCATCAGAAGAAGAAGAAGAAGAAGAATCAATAAGAGAAGAAGAATGCTAATAATAATAATAATAATAATAAATAATAAATAATAATGTTCAAGGCCCTGAGAGTATTTCAAGTTCGGTAAATCGGAACAATCGATGTGGTGTTCTCTGTGTGTTCCATAACTGCCGTTACCCTGCTGTTAAATGCCGGAATATGTATGTTCAATCCACGGTTTCTGTAGCTACGATGTCGACCAGGGCTTTTCTTTTCTATATCATTGTCGGAAATGTTTCAATGAGATTACGTCCCACATGAATCGAACGAACTTTTTTTTTTTTAACTTTCTTGGACAATTTTCAATTCTAAACTTCTTACAAAATGAAAATCCTGAAACCAGTTATGCGAAAAACATGCGAATAGTGTCATTATTATCAGATACTTGTTTGCCTTTTAATACAATTGTTACCTTCGTTTCGCAGAGCAAAGATGCGTAGTATCGAGGCACTGATCATGAAAGCGCAGTTGAAGTGGGTTGGGCATGTGGTACAAATGGACGACACACGACTTCCGAAAATTGTCTTCTTCTCTGAACTGGCAGCTGGAACAAGAAACAATGGGCGTCCACTCAAACGCTTCAAGGACTGCCTGAAAGTATCACTGGCCTCCTGTGGCATCCCGCTTCAGGGCTGGGAAACACTTGCCACAGACCGCAGTGCCTGGCGACTTGCTGTCCACAAAGGAGTAAATTGCTTCGAAGAAAAGCGTTTGCAGGAATTGGACTAGAAGCGCCAAGCCCGCAAAGAGAGGAGACCTGACCCAGTGATAGCTGTCGCATGCCCAGAGTGCGGACGAATCTGTGTGTCCAGCTTTGGCTTGCGCTCACACGTGCAGAGTCACTGAGGTCTTCGTCGACCACGACGGACATCCGTGATGATGTTGATGATGATACTTTCATTTGTAGAGTATATATCAATGATCTTAGAATTCCCTGGAATCTAAGTAATATTCATAAGCTGCACATACTTTTCTTTAAAAAAAATATAGGCTTTCTGACCAGATGAACTTGTTTTATTCACAATTTGAGTTACATAAATTGTTTATCGATCTTTATTTTCATTGTCTTGAATGGTGCTTGTCTTACCTGAAGAAGACCAAAAGGTCGAAACGCGTGATGTTTGTCTTGCATTTTATTTTGGCCATGGTAATGTTTCTCCTAAGTTCGCTTTATCAGCATGTAGAACAGTCCAAATCCTTCTACAAATATTAGGACAGATTAATAAATCGTTCGAATGATCAGTTCCAGAGAGACAAAACTAAACCAAGTGCAGGGAAACAAAGGGAATGAGGCGAGAGAGAATAAGGCAGGTTTGATGGAGAGAGTCACGAGGAAGAATGAGGCAGGTTTGATGGAGAGAGTCACGAGGAAGGAACTCGGGAATGAAGGAAGACTACGACAAGCAACGCGGACATAGAGACAGACAGGAGGATGGATAGGAAGAAACGAATGGAACACTGAACGATCACACGTTTCTTAAGCACCCTTACCTAGGAACTCGGCTAAAGGAGGCCTGATGCATTGTCTGATTAGGAACACCAGTGTTTGGCTTCCCTGGACCCTCTGCAAAAGAACTGATAGGCCCTGCATCAGCGGCTACATCAGGCTACATCAGAATGCAGCTGTGGCTACATCAGGCTACATCAGAATGCAGCTGTGGCTACATCAGGCTACATCAGAATGCATCAGCAGCTACACTAACAGCTACATCAGCAGCTATATTGGGCTACATCAGAATGCCTTAGCAGCTACACCAGCAGCTACACCAGCAGCTATATCAGCAGGTTCATCAGAATGCATCAGCAGCTACTTAAGCAGCTATATCAGCAGCGACATCAGCAGCTACATCAGTAGCTATATCAGCAGCTATATCAGCAGGCTACATCAGCAGATACATCAGTAGCTATATCAGCAGCTATATCAGCAGGTTCATCAGAATGCATCAGCAGCTACATAAGCAGCTATATCAGCAGCTACATCAGCAGCTACATCAGTAGCTACATCAGCAGCTATATCAACAGGCTACATCAGCAGATACATCAGTAGCTATATCAGCAGCTATATCAGCAGGTTCATCAGAATGCATCAGCAGCTACATAAGCAGCTATATCAGCAGCTACATCAGCAGCTACATCAGTAGCTACATCAGGAAGCATCAGCAGCTATATCAACAACTATGTAAGCAGCGACATCAGCAGCGACATCGGCAGCTATATCAGCAGCTATACAGCAGCTACATCAGCAGCTACATCAGTAGCTACATCAGAAAGCATCAGCAGCTATATCAACAACTATGTAAGCAGCGACATCTTGCAGCTACATCAGCAGCTACATCAGCAGCTATATCAGCAGCTATATCAGCAGCTACAGCAGGCTACATCAGAACGCATCAGCAGCTACATCAGGATACACCAGAATGCATCAGCAGCTACATCAGCGGCTACATCAGCAACAACAGCAGTCTACATCATCAGGTCCATGCAGAAGGACCTGGACAAACGTGTTGAGGTGGTGTGAATGTTCAGGCTCCATGATGTGTTGCAGCAGTGGTTGATGAGAGGAGGAAGACTGAGAGGACGAGCACGCTTGGAAAACCATGCTCCTATGTTAACAATTTTACACCAGAAAGGATCAACTACCTGTCCTACAGAACTTTAAACTGTGGTCAGCCAATGATGGCTGCGTTAGTAAGTTATCAAGTTAGCAATTTCGATGTGGGATGGGGAGATGAGGCAAAAAGAAGAAAAAGAAAGGGAGAAAGAAAGAGAGAAAGAAAAAAAAGGAAAGATAAGAAAAATAAGAAGTATACACTAAGGACAGCAATAGATAGTACACTGGGGTGTTTGCACCTTACGGTCCCCTCCCCATGGGAAAGATTTGCGGGGAGAAAGTAGGGTGGATGAGATAGGATGTGAGGATGGCAATCAGGGTACCATGAAAAAGGGAAAGGCACAGCCCCCAAGATGTCCGTTTGATTCCCCCTCCTTCTTATAATCATAATACTGGCTATTAAAATCATAACATCTAGATAGAGAGGGGGTCGTTACCGCAAGGACATAGACAGACAAAGGATAGATTTGGCGCATGATTAAAATGGCCGCCGGTGAAAATGAGGCCACCCAGCTGGGTGATCGTGCGCTGAATATGAGAAGATGCGTGGTTTCTTGTTCTTCGTTTCCATTGTCTTAAATGAAATTTTTTTTTGTTTTTCCCGAAGAAGACCCAAGAGGCCGAAATGCATTGTGTTTTTTTCCCCTATACTCTATGTTCTTGGCGGTAACTAACCCCCTGCCTTTCCAAAATTGTGCTTACTTTTTCACCCTCAGTCACTTCGGTTTGAAACTATTAACACCGTGTTCACTCTTCTACACCAATAAATACAAGTCTATGCATCCATCATTTAGATCGTGTTTGGGGTCCTTAAATTCCTTCCTGTGAATTTCCCAATCTTTTTTCCCCAACAAAAATGTATAAACAGAAACTAGAACAGAAGGAGAACATGAGAGAATCATCTGTTTAATGAGCAAATATATTGCCAGCTACGACAAGATATTCTCTCAGCATCACAGCCTCAAATATATGTCGCCTGTCAACTACTCGAAAACCAACGCAGCTCGACTTACAAAATCCCATATGACTAAACATTCCTGACCAGGCTGCAAAATTCTAGTTAGATCTTGACAGCTTAGGACAGGAAACGTTGGACACGCTGCCTTTAAACCTGGGGTACCTGTAGGCCACTTTCAAGCGGAGATCATACCTGCTAATTTCACAAAGATCGGATAAGTACTTTCTGAGATATTCCATAAAGAAGGAAAGTGTTACAGGCCGTTACAGCCGTTAGTAACAGCTGTAACGGTAAACTAAACATCCATGACACATAAAGAACATACCTACAAATTTTCACAAAGATCGGATGAGTACGTTTTGATATATTCCATAAAGAAGAAAAAACCGTTACAGGCTGTTACAGCCGTTAGTAACGATGGTAACAGCGTAAACTAAAACATCGGGCGGGCATCACCCGCGACCCATAATGAACATACCTGCTAATTTTCACAAAGATCGGCCAAGTACTTTTGAGATATTCCATGAAGAAAAAAACACACCGTTACAGGCCGTAACAGCCGTTAGTAACGGATATAACGGTAAATCAAAGTACCGGACATTATTCGTGACCCATAATGAATATACCTGCTAATTTTCACAAAGATCGGCCAAGTACTTTCTGAGATATTCCATACAGAAGAAAAAGCGTTACAGGCAGTTACAATCGTTTGTAATAGTTGTAACGGTAAACTAACACATTGGACACCATCCGTGAGCCATAATGAACATGCCTGCTAATTTTCACAAAGATCGGACAAGTACTTTCTGTAATATTCCATCAAGAAAAACAACCATTACAAGCCGTTACAGCCGTTAGTAACGGATATAACGGGGTAATCTAAAGCATCAGGCATCATCCTTGACCCATAGTGAACATACCCGTTAGTAACGGCTGTAACGGTAAACTAAAACATTGGGCATCATACGTGACCCAAATTGACATACCTACAAATTTTCAGATAGATCGGAAAGTACTTTTTGATATATTCTATAAAGAAGGAAAGCCGTTACAGGCTGTTAGAGCCGTTAATAACGGCTATAACGGGGTAAAAACTAAAACATCGGGCTTCATCCGTGACCCATAATGCACATACCGGCTAATTTTCACAAAGATCGGACAAGTACTTTCTGAGATATATTCCATGAAGAAGAAAAAAAAAGCGTTACAGGCCGTTACAGCCGTTAGTAACAGTATAACGGTAAACTAAAAACAAGTACGTTTTGATATATTCCATAAAGAAGAAAAAAAAACGTTACAGGCTGTTACAGCCGTTAGTAACGGCGATAACGGCATAAACTAAAACATCGGGCGGGCATTATTCGTGACCTATAATGAACATATCTACAAATTTTCACAAAGATCTGCCAGGTGCTCTCTGAGATATTCTATAAAGATGGAAATCCGTTACAGGCCGTTACAACCGTTAGTAATGGATATAACGGGGGTAATCTAAAGCATCGGGCATCATCTGTGACCCATAAATGAACATACCAGCTAATTTTCATAAAGATCGGCCATGAACTTTTTGAGATATTCCATATTAGAGAAGAAAATGCGTTACAGGCCGTTACAGCCCCTAGTAACGGCTGTAACGGTAAACTAAAACATCAGGCATTATTCATGACCCATAATGAACATACCTATAAATTTTCAGAAAGATCGGCCAAGTACTTTTTGAGATATTCTATAAAGAAGAAAAACCGTTACAGGCTGTTACAGCCGTTACTACGGTTATAATGGGGTTAACTAAAATATCGGGCATCATCCGTTACCCATAATGAACATATCTGCTAATTTTCACAGATCGGCCAAGTATTTTCTGAGATATTCCATAAAGAAGAAAAAAGCGTTACAGGCCGTTACAGCTGTTAGTAGCGGCTATAGCGGTAAACTGAAACATCGGGCATCATCGGTGACCCATCACAAACATACCTATGAATTTTCGGAAAGATCGGCCCAGTAGTTTTGTCTGGAGCAAGTTGAACACATTTTGACCACGGACAGACGGACAGACACACAGACACTCAGACAGCATTTCTTCGTTCCCATTCTAAAGTACTCCCTGTTCTTTAAGAACTGGGGGTACAAAAACATCTGCATGATATGCAGATGAGCCAAGGAAGGGCCTTCAACTAATAATTCGTCTAGTTCTTGAAATGAGGGGACATGGTCATTTACATCTTCGTATCAATTTCAGAAAGTCCAGATGTCCTGGCATTTAAATTCCATTTTTGTACAGTATCACAGTACTGCACTAAGGGCGCCTGATTTGACAAGATAAACAAAAACAGACTGTATCAACATGCCTGTGTCTGTGATGTTTCTGTACATCAAAATGAAACACATGCTGTACATACAGACCTGTTTTCCACACATTACAGCCACTCTTTCAGGCACATGTTTTTTACTTCAGAGTTTGTGGAGGGAGTTTCTGCATCAAAGCTGCAGCATGATCCACCACACGGTAAAAGCTGGCTGACAGTTGAAACGAGTCTGTCAGGTGGACAGCTAAATTACGGCTTATATTGATTGTAGATTGTGTGTGTGTGTGTGTGTGTGTGTGTGTGTGTGTGTGTGTGTGTGTGTCTCTTCTCTTCTTCTTCTTCTTCTTCTCTCTCTCTCTCTCTCTCTCTCTCTCTCTCTCTCTCTCTCTCTCTCTCTCTCTCTCTCTCTCTCTCAGTGAGTGTGCATGTGTGCATGCTTGCGTGCCTGCCTGCCTTTATACGTACGTGCGTGTGCGTGTCTGAGTATGTGTGTGTGTGTGTGTGTGTGTGTGTGTGTGTGTGTGTGTGTGTGTGTGTGTGTGTGTGTAATACATTCTTCTCCATGTCTCTGCCTCTGTCTGTCTGTCTGTCTGTCTGTCTGTCTGTCTCTCTCTCTCTCTCTCTCTCTCTCTCTCTCTCTCTCTCTCTCTCTCTCTCTCTCTCAGTGCGAGTGTATGTGTGCATGCTTGCGTGCGTGCCTGCGTGTATGCGTACGCGCGTGTGCATGTTTGTGTGTGTGTGTGTGTGTGTGTGTGTGTGTGTGTGTGTGTGTGTGCGTGCGTGCGTGCGTTGTGTGTGTGTGTGTGTGTGTGTGTGTGTGTGTGTGTGTGTGTGTGTGTGAAGACAGAGATAATATGCATGATTTATTACTGTTCATGTCACTCATGAAGAGGTGGGGATACCCAGGACATGTGGGTGATAAGAAATGTTACAATGATGCTCTTCTTTCAGGTGCAATTGAAAATATGAATATATATATAAACTAACTGAAAGTCAGTCCAGTTGTAGATAAAATAATTCTTTGAATTATACTTCTGGTAATGTTTCAATGCTTAGGCATATTTTGCTTGCTAATAGTTATCGTCCTTGGAAAA